>WOFM01000637.1:2394508-2697131 GCA_011428145.1 Ericerus pela | reverse complement strand
ATACTACAGCCTTCCTTCCACAACAAAATAATATGAAATAATATTTATTTTGCATGAAGCTAAAGCCAAAAAAAATACATAAAAGTTTATCTTTTAAAAACGCGTTTTTAACGTAAACTTATTATCATAAATTAATTCACCGAGGAGGGATGAAAAATAAATTGTGTGAAAAAAGTTAGAGGAACTGTAAGTTTTTGTTTGTGTTTGTTATGTACCTACTCTATTCTGGCTAAGAAGTGTGTGACATCATAAACTAAATCCAAACTTATTTGCTTGACAGAGGAGCAAAATGATTCAATAATGCTTCCTCTTTTCGATTTGATTTTGACACCGGAAAAAAAACTTCTACTTTTTGCTTTTCACTTTTTCAACATTTATTTCGCACTTAACTTTTATTTTTCACTTATAAAAAATTTAATTCACTTTTCACTTTTGCCTATCATTTCCAAAATTAAAAAATTTTTCTTTTAAAAACTTTTTGCGTAAAACTTTTTACTTTCCTCTTGTTTAATAAAAACAAAAACAATAACTATGTTCAACATTTCAAAAATTCATTAGTACCCATAGCTTCAGAGTATAAATTTAAACATACAATATGAGAAATGAACTTGAGCTTTTCAATTTGATTTTTAACCCTCTCCTTTTGGCTCTTAGGCTCATCAGGACAGGCTTTGAATCAAGAGATGAAATCTTAGTTTTGGTTCTGAGTGTTCCACCTTTGAGAAAAATAATTTTTGCATTTGCTTTTTGATTTTTGATTTTTGATTCTTCAACTAACATTTGTCTTTCCATTTTTGCTTTTAACTTTTAACCACATTTATTTTACTTACCCTACCACTTTTGCTTTTTGCTTTCCTAATTTAAAAACTTTTCACTCTTCAATTTCTTTTCACCTCTGGTGCTTAGAACACCATGTTTGTTTACTCTACAAAATGATTCTCTATCATTGTATAACAATGCGCCTCTATACTTATTTCTCTTCCCCAATCAACGGCCAAGTCTGAAGGTGAATTTGATGCCACGTACTTCTTAGTGTGAACCAAATAATAATCAGCTCATGGTTTCATAAAATGTTTTTCTCTGAATAAAAGCGTATCATTAAAAATTCATATTTAATAAATTTAGGTATTGCTTTTTTCCTTTATCTACTTTTATAAATGTTTTTTGACCAAATGAGATGAAATAAAATAAAAATTTTGATGATTTCTTGAAATAGGTTATTCACATGCATAAAAGCAACAATATTCGAGTTATTTCATTTTTGAAACATTTTAACAGGGAATGAAGGGGGTTAAATTACCAAAAGTAACTAAGTTTTTTCATCTAATATTGGATGAATTGAACTTACCTATCTAATTTATTTGTGGAAAATTTCCCACAATTTGGAAGGCTATTGTGGAGAAGTAGGTAGGTAATAGAGCCCTGCACAAGTACGTACGGCATCGTGTGATTTCAAGTACAAAATACTCGTCAGACGAGTAACACGATTACCCGTGTGTACTCATACTCGTGTAGGAAACGATGCGAGTAAGTAATCAGCATCGCATCGTGGCATTATTGTTGCAGAACTTTGGGGAAACTCAAGGCGATTACATATGAGTATAATCGTTACGATGCCTACGATGCCACGGTGCTACGAGTAATATTTTTCCGAATACTTACTTGCATCATTTTGTAAGGTAATCGGTGATTCTTGTGTAGGTCTCTAGTAGGTAAGTGTAAAATTTTTGAAAAATTCAGTGATATTTATGCATACCTGCATCTATGTTATCCAGATTAACTTCTTTGTTTGATAATCGAGATTTGGTGTCCAAAAATCCTGAAATAATTCTTCCTCATCATTTACTGGACTCGGTTGGCTATGTAAATGAAATGCGATCTCCGCGATTCATAAAATCACATCTGCCTTTCAAATTACTTCCTCAAAAATTACAACAGAATGAAACAAATGCCAAGGTAAGACTCCATCTTGAATAATATTATTATTAGTGAAGTTAAGGTAAAACGTCCCTCACAGGTAACAGGTTCATTGTTCAGAAAATATTTAACCTAAATTATTAACAGTGGAGGCCACTCGATTGCAGCACTGGGACCTAATGAGATTTATTATAACATTGAACAAGGGTTCAAAAATAATTGAAAAGTCAAATTAAGAACGAATTGATATGGTAAAAAGGAGGTGAGTGCAGTAATCGCAATGTGTTGATTATTGTAAGTAGCTAACTAGTTGAATTCGATATATTTTTCAACATATCCATCAAACAGAGATTATTATCTATTCGATTAAATATGTAGCTTCCTTTAATTAACAAAATTTTATAAAATAATTAAATAATTCGCGAGAGGAGAAATATTTTATACATGGGGATCATTGTGTAAACAGCCTCTTTTTATGCTGACGTTGTACCACTTGTGTACGTGTAAATAGTGCATAAAGAAATGAGGAAAAATTCAATTTCTACACTAGTGAAAAAATGAAATTTTTTTCAATTAAGAAAAAAAAAAAAAAAGCAGTTAAGAAATGACTTATTTCTACACTAGTGAGTGAAGAAATGAAATTTTTTGTCAACTGTTCCAAATCTATTTGGAAATCTCAAACTTTGCTAACCAAAATTAATTCAATAATAACATATTTTTGGTGTATGAGTTGAGAAAATAAAATTTGTAGCATCAGATTAATTAGTCATTTATTTGTCAAGAATAATGCACAATATTTTTTGTACCACCTTAATTTTGTTCAAACAAATTAGGGGCTTTTTTAATGATGATCCTTTATTTATAAAATGAGAAACATAAATTATGAAATATAAACCCAAAATAGTCTACAAACTTATTGAAAAAATAAAATGTCGCAAAAAATAAAAAAAGTTGTGAAAATGATGAAGAAACACAAAATACAATTACTCTGTTTAAATTAAGTATTCGAATAGACCTCATTCAGAATGAACCCAATAACTAAGTCGATCACAAAAATTTTTCTGGACATTGAGTAATTGCTAATTTTGATAAAATAATGCTTTCTAGATCCAAATTTAAGTTTTCAAACTTTTGGCCTCACCAAAGGTTGTACTAAGAAGGAGAAGTTTGTAGTCGCACACCCTAACCCAAAAAATACTATGGATGATTCATAAACGTTCTAGAATACAAAAAAATAAAAATAAAACAATCTACTTCTCTGTCCACTTTTGTTATTGTTATTAATTATAACAGAATAGTTCCAACACAATAATTGATAAAAGAGGGTATTAAATAGTAAGTTATAAAAAAAAAAATGAACATAAAAGTAGTAAACAGTAACAAACATCAAGGGAGTTAAGAATTAATCAGAATTAATTAATTAATGAATTAGAATGAATTTAGAAGTACAAAACATGAGATTATATGATAGTTGGATTATTAACTTAAAGAGAAATTTATATACATGAAGTATGACCAATGGTCTTATGAGTATATGACATAAAGTGGGTGTTCACAAATAATTTAGTAGGATTTAAGATATATGCAAGATTGCAAAAGGTTGTAAACCAGAAATGAGATCATAGAGATGAGATGGAGATGGAGAGATAGTGCTTACTTGAAAAAACTACAAAATGGTATCGATTGTAATCTATATTTATATCGATATTAATAGATATTTATATCAATAGTGATAAATAAAGAGGTTAAAACAATTATTCGACACTTTGTAAGCGAAACTTTGTATAATAGCTCGTAATTATATAAAAGGATATGGCTTAGCTCTTAATTGGTGTTCCCTGTTTATAAATATGTAGGTACCTATAGAATAGGTATAATAAATGTTTTATTTTATCAGATGGTTTACGTTACAAGAAACCCTCGTGATACTTGTATCTCACTCTTCCACCACAACAAATTCCTTGAAGGATATCGCGGCGATTTTGAAAATTTTTGCAACTTGTTTCTCGAAGGAAATGGTACTAAATCTCTTTTCTATTTTTTCTAAGCTAAATAATAGTAGCCTGTACGTAGACTACCTATCGTTGGCCACATTTTCATCACTAACTTATCCTCAATTTTTATGACAGTTTGTTACGGACCATTTTGGGATCACGTATTAGACTTTTGGGAGCAAAAGAATAATCCGAACGTACTTATTCTGAAATACGAGGATATGAAGAAGGTAAGTAAGATTTTCATCTACCATGTCAGTTGATGGATCACCCATTGTTACGTGATGTTACTTCTGTACGTGTATTGAAGGCTGATTAAGTTCATTTTTGTCATCTTTGAAATGTCTTAAAATTTTTCTTCCAACTGTATTTAGTCGTAGGTAAGTAAGCTATATTCTGAGGTGGACCATGAAATATTTGTTAATGGTTGTTTGTACAGTGTGTCCCAAGGATCGAGTCTTCGAGTGCCCAACTTCAGTAAGAGGTAGTACTCGTTATATAAATCAAAAAAGTTACGCACATATTTCTCCTATTCTTGAAAACGAATGGGCTACAAATCTTCAAAATTTTAAAAATTATAAATTTCCAGTTTTTTGTTTCTCAGAAGAATTCTATTGCAATTATTTTTTCAGGAGTGGCAAAGTGTTGTAGGTACTATATCTTGAAAATACAGTATAAAAATCATACCTATATCGTCTGTTTGGCTATCTCTAATATTATAAGAAGGATATGAGTTTGAAAATTACAATTTCGTTTAAAATTTTTATGTTGAGATTATAGTTCCCAAAAAAACTCAACCCCCTAATGCGTAAACGATCTTTGAAAATTAAATACCTCCATGAAAGATAGATATTCCATGTTTTAAGCACATGCATACAGGTCTGCACAAATATTTCTGTCTTCTGCATAGGTATTTATTTTTCAATAATCGTTCATGACATAAGGATGATGACCTTTTAGAAATTGAAATCTCAATGTTCAAATTTTGAAAAATTTAAAATTTTCAAATTCGAATAATTAATTTAACAACATAGTTACCCAGCCATTCGGAACGTCGTATAACTTTTTTCTCTTGTATTTTGGACGTAACGTCTTAAACGAATTTTTGCGATATGCTTTTTCTGCAGAAAAACTGGAAATTCGTCATTTTTTCAATTCACAGCCTGGTAGCTCTTCCAGTTTTAAGAACATGGGAAACGTGCACATAGGTAACCTTACACAGTTCTACTCGATGACTACCTACTATACCTATACTTTCCACCGAAGTTTGGCACTCAATTCACAAATCACCTAAAAAAAATGTCCATCCCTAGTGAATAGGTATAAATCTTGAACTTGAAATGTTTCGAATGCGATAATATACTTATAAGTAATTAAGATTAGAGCAGTCGTTTGAGATTTGTATTAATTTTACAGGATCTAAAATCGACGATTTACAAAACGGCCGATTTTCTTGGTAAAACACTTAGCGAAGAAAATGTGGTTGTGCTTTTGGACCATTTGTCTTTTCAACGTATGAAAGAGAATCGAGCTGTCAATTTGGAATCTGTTATCAAAATGGGAAAGCGAAACAAAAATATCGAAGGGGACGGGTCATTTATTCGTAGTGGGAAGGTAGAAGAGTGGAAGGAGATGATGGACGCAGAGCTGGTCGAACGATTTAACCAATGGGAAAATGAAAATTCAAAAAATCTGAATTTGTTCTTATGAATATCAGCAAGTCGATAGTTGAATGAATAATTGTTAAGAATAAGTTTAATTATCTTTTTTCTCGCACGTTATCAGAAAAACGAATTCTTACATAAGTTAGGTAAGTAAATACGTTATTTTCTTATCGACTTTTTGTATATTGTGAACGGCATGTGAACGTAGACTAAATTGTATTCTGAGAAATTTATCAGAAAGGTAAACATATAGACTTACTCTATGGGTATCTAGCTACCAGTCTCTTTATCGTTTCGAAACTAAGAAAACATCCCGTAATTAGTATTATTTATTCGCATCTTTCTCTAGGATATCTACTTGGCTATCAGTTTTGCAAACGTATCTACTTATTATGGTGCCAGAATTATTATAATATAAATCGTACTCACGTTATTTGCCAAGTAAGTATTTAAGAAGAGCCAGAAGATTATGAATGTCACCCAAACGTTAACTTTGCCAAAAACTAAAAATATTAT
Organism: Ericerus pela; assembly: GCA_011428145.1. Lineage (NCBI taxonomy): Eukaryota > Metazoa > Arthropoda > Insecta > Hemiptera > Coccidae > Ericerus > Ericerus pela. Next base: position 2,691,040 of record WOFM01000637.1, on the reverse strand, counting down.
TCCTTTTAGAAATAATATGGAGTAGAATATCTTCCCTAGAATACTCGTAAGTCCAGTGCATGATTTTTAAATAGGTTTTCTTTAGAAAATCTACTTATCACGCATGGTGCGGTATTAGCCCCCGGGGTTGGGGGTGGGTACGTTTTTCGTTTCATGACCTCACAAAAACTTTGGCACCAATAACTCAAATTCATATATTATATAGGTAATATATACATATATATAGGTATAATATAAACTATTTTATTTTCTTGTTCCCGCAGTACAGGTCGCAATTTTTGTTCCATAATAAAACAAGATTTGGTACGAATATTTGTACTAAGCTAAGAATCAGACTATTAATTTTGGTGTTGTAGCTGGATGGTATTTGTATTTCCAGTACTACTATTTTTGTTTTTATATTAATCATAAAATGCGGAATTTTGGAACAACATGTACGAAATTTAAAACACATATTTATTATAATTTTATTGCAGCATACTACCAATTTTGGTGCGGATCGGCAGGACGTTACTTCCGGTAAAGCTTCTTTTTCTCTTTTTTTTCTCTTTTTTTTCTCTTTTTTTTTTATTTGCATGAATTTTTTTTTTATAAAAATTATCCACGTGTTCATGTTTTCTTTTTTTTATTTCATAACTTTATTGTATTTCTTTGAATTTGTTAATGTGGTAACATTTTTCCTTTCACTCTAAGAGTTTTAAAACAAAATTAATGGTCTCTTTTTGAAATAAAAATGTTTCACAAATATCGATACTTTATCATTCTTAAAGAGGATAAGGACAGGTGAAGACACACAAAAGAAGGTTTTATACGAAGTTATGTCCAAGAATCATGTCCAAGAATCGAGTGTATTTTAAGATAGTTACATAATTTAAGTATAAGTACAGTTTGAGTAAGATAAACAAATGTGTACGGAGACAAACAAGTGAGTGGCGGAGATGGTAATACGATGTAGCCGCAAACAGATATAGGTATAAATTATGTATAAAGGTAATCGTGTGTTTGCAGGAGTGAGAGGGGAGAAGATTGGTGGTCTCAACAATTCTCATTTAACCTTGTTTCTACAATATATGTCAATATTTGATTGTTTCATCTGTATCGATGTTGCATTAAATAAAAATGTTATCACATTAAAAAAAACATAGAATTTGGTAAATTTATTGAAAAATGCATTAACATTTTCAAAACTTCCTTCACTTAATTATGGATATGAAATGAAAAAGAATAAATATCGATCGTTGCTGAGATGATAAGATTTTTATTTATTTGAAAACAAAAAACGGTTGAATTTAAGGATGCCTTGAGCCCATGAATTTAGTATGAGTTCATTCATATTTTCAAATAATAAAATTATTGACTTGAAATCATTGTGTGTTGTAATTTTTGATTTTATGTTGTTGGTTGAAATCTTTTCTCTAGAAAATGTAAGTTATTTTGATCATTCAATGAATTTACCCTGTTCGATTACATTAGTGCCCACTGTCATGCAGAAAATAAAAATGTTATTGTAACGGCCAAAAGAGGTGGTAATGTACCTAGTTAGAACTACTTTCAGTGTTACACCATACACGAAATATCACGTACTTTTAAAGCAGTAATACTTCTAGAATAAATTCAAGTTTATCATCCACAAACTATAGTGGACCTTAACATTTGTTAGAGACTCAACAATATATTTAAAACACACGAGTGAGTTTACACATTTAATAAGATAATAATTTGTTCATCACAGTACATACACATACGTTAATATTTATACATATACAATCACAATTCAACAAGCAAGACTATCTGTTCACTAGAGACTTCTACTAGAGAGGTTCCAGGTACTTAGAAGTAGCTGTCAAGGAACTGTGTCTTTTCCACTGAATTGAGGGATTATATACTCGTTCAGGGTATGAAAATGTACATGTCGGATAGGTAAAGTGAGGTAGGGTGTTGTTATTATAGGGTTGTGCTGACTCGTCGAGTACTCGAGAGACAGGCACAAGTAGGTCATGAATATACCGGTAGTATATCTATATTCATAAAATTGAATATGGGTAATTTATTGGTTGTTTATAAAGAGTTATAGGATGATTATTGTTGATAAATATCTACGTTTTTGGTGTTTGAAAATATGTGGACGAATATGTTCGTCATTTCTAAAAATAGACGAAAATATACGTTACAGTTATCGCATTAATGTTCCAGTCCTGAGTCTACTGAAATTGTTTTTTACAATTTTTATGGTTATTTACCATACTTTATCATCTTAATTAATTTTAATTTTGAGAAATAATTCTTTTAAACTTAACATTGTCTATTTTATCAGAAGCTAATAAGTTTCATACAATCATAACATACCATCTACGTGAACTTACGGACAATCAACGTGACCATAAAAATATAGAATTCTTTTTTCTTGAAAACGTACCTTTTCTATTGAGGCTTGCTGCGCTAGTTTGTTTTTTTTAAGGTAATTACCTATACACTATGCCATCAAGTTCCTTACCATGACCAGGGAATTTTAAATTTTTTTAAAGAGGCTTTTTTTAAGGCTATTGGAGGGTAAGGGGAATATCAAAGACAAAAAGTTGAGTTACTTTTGTCTCATTTACGTTTTTATTTTACTTGCTCACAATCTTAATTTCATGAAATATTTGACCTGGCCACCAAAGAACGAGGATTTTGATGGATACATTAGGCAGGCAGGGGCACTCTGTGATTCTTTTATTTTGGGGGGTATCAATTTGAACAAATACCAAACTGATAATAATTTTTACCCTATTTGCTTGCAAATAAGGTATTAAAATTGACCTCAAAAAGGGTTGTTTCTCTCTCATTTTATGAGTAAATGTGACAACTACCAATTTTATTTTTCCGACTATGTCAAGTTTTTTGCCAAATTTGCTAATTAGACTAGTCAAATTTTACAAAGAAAAAAACAGTAATTAGCTCACAAACTGTAACTATTTAGGGTTGTTGATGGAGTTTCCTACAATAACATACTAAAAGTTTCACCCTCAAGTCATTTTGAAATTTTGAGGAGGGAAGTGTTTATGCCCACAATTTGGTTTATGATAAAAATAGTTCAATAAAAAATGCATAGTTCAGCATAAAATTTCCTACAAAAATGGTTACATGCAGTTTTTTTTCAATGCTCCCTTGCTTCTCCAGAGGGTCTTAAAAACAACCAGTATTCAGTGGATGTGTTCAATAACAATTTATGCAAAATACTACTGTAATTGTCATACTCTTTAGGTAATTAAAAAACCCAATACATATGTTTTACTTATTCAGCTCTCTTCTATTACCCTTTATAATCTCCCCCATCTTCAAAACCCAGGTGTTTTCATGAAGCAATATTGATATATTACACATTCTTATTTATTTATATGGCATTTTTAGTAAAATTGTGTAGTGTGAAAAGACTTAATTCAAAGAAGAAATAATACCCTTCAATAGGCCCGAGGGAAGAAGGAGAAAGGCTCGAAAACATAATCAATAAATTTATTGGAAATCTGATATCAGTGTACCAAAAAAACATGTTCTTCCATATTTTACCAAACAATAAAAAAAAAAATTATAAAAAACATAAACTCTCCTATTATTGGTTAAATAGGGATTCTAAATTAGGTCCACCTAAAAAAGGAATTCAAAATTGGGTGTGAGCAACTCAATAACAACGTTATATTCAACAATAACATAGGTATTAGCCTAAGTATGAGAAAAGGTACAAAGTATGTATTTGGTAAAAAATCTGAATTTAGTACAGTCAGATTTTAGCACCAATTCAGGATTTAGTACTAAGTCTGAATTTAGTACATAGTCAGCATTTAATACAAAGTATGAATTTAGTCTAAAGTGTGAATATAGTGCAAAGTCTGAATTTAGTACAAAATCTTAATTAAATAAAAAGTCGGAATTTATTAAATTAGTACAAAGTAGATTTTGGCCAGCAAATTTCGATGTTTATAGATTCAACTGTGTAATTTTTGATGGATTTGTCTCAAGTTCAGACTATTTCATTTTTCTTCACAATCAGTTTTATATTTTAATTTATTTCGCCCTTTATTTTATTTTTTTTTGCTTTTTCAAACTTATTTCAATATAAAATTTATACATTTTATTTAATAAACATTATTTACTTTTATACTGCACAATTAGTAAAATTTATTTTACAGTAGGTTCACTGGTTTGTTGGTTTAGGCGCCAATATTTTGTAACAGTATAATTGTTGCAAAGAGATACACAACACGTATAATATTTTTTATGTGAAGTATATTTTATATTTACATGAAAATATTAAGATGTATTGAATTGTACAAGAGAAGTATTGATTAATCAATTAGGCTTTGAACTAAGAGTATGAATTCAAGTGAAAAATATAATAGTGTTGTGGGAATATACAATGCGATAGGTTAATAGAATCTACATAGTTTAGAGTAAGTCAATAAATAAACATATTTATGACGTAAGTGGGTGTAGTTATAATTTTAAGAGGAATTGGAAATAGGCGGAACTGTGTATAATATTCATGGAATGAATGACATCATGGTGTGTATTATGAAAACATTATATTAGTGAGAATAGATAATGTCATAGGACAAGTCTTGACAAGTGATATTGAGAAATTATATGAGAAATGGTTTTGTTGAGATAATATTTATAAAATACAAAAATAATTTGGAAAGGATATTAACTTAGGAAATGATATGAAATTATCATTACAGATACAGAAACAACTTAAATGTCAAAAATCATTGCCTCTTTCTGAAGTTTCTGCCAAGCGTTTACTTTCTGAACACGCAGTCACATGTTAAGATGAAACTCTTAACTTTATTCTAAAAGCTACTTTGTTGAAGTTCTGTATACAACCTATACCTATTTCTTTAATAGTTCACAAATCTTCAGTCAAACGAGAATTAAAAAATTATCTTTTCAGATCAGAGACTTGGTTGTAAAGAAATGCCTTAAATTTTACAGAGGAATACAATAATAAAAAAATGAACAAAATTAAATTTCTGCACATTGTAAAAAATGTGTTTTAGAAGAAGACTAATAGTCCGTCGTAATTTTGAAACTATTAGTACTCATCAAAATAAGAAAGAACTTCCTTATAAGCCCACGTATTTCCAATAGGGTACCGGACATGACTCTCAGAATTACTTAAAATTAATGGGAGAGATAGTCTAAAGCCTGTGAATGAAGGTTCTGAAATTTTTTTTGAAAAATATTAAATAGAAAGAAAGATATAAGATGTCAAAGTTGCGCTGCACCAAAAACAGTACCTCGATGAGCACCCTGTTGTTGTGATGTCATAGAATTGACATCTTTGTATTTTGCATTATCAGAGGTTGCTGGTTTCAATACATCTCATTAATACTTCATTTTTAAGTAGGTTTTTAGTGAAAATTTACTGAACAAAATTGACTTTAAAAAATGACTTTGAAGCAAGGGTGGGCGCACATTTCATTTCAGGACCCAAAAAAATTTTGGCACAGAAAGCTCAAAGTCTAAATTATCACCTAAGTAAATAAGATTTAATAAGTTTGGATTTCTATCTGTATTTATTTTTTGTACTTCCCACTGAGGTAGAAGGTTGAAAATTGGTATGAGGGTGCTTGTATCACATCTAATTTTTTTTTTTTTGAAATCCCAAAAATAAGAAAGGGGCAGCAGATATGGGCCAAAAATTCATTTTCTTGGAACTTTCAACATATATACACTGAAATTATCCAAATCAACACAAAGTTGGTATAATATTGGTTGTTTATGTTTTAAAAAAATATTTTTTGAGGTACTGAGTTCAAACTGGACCTTAAGTTTTTTAATTTGATCAATATTTTGACCCCAAGGGATCATAAAAGTGCCCAATTTTGTTTTTTTACATATTATTATGTAATACATCATTTATAATGTTTCTTGAAGTAATAAGTTCAAATTTGACATTATTTTATTCATTTGATTCATTTTTGACACCCAAGGGGAAATTTTGACTTTTTATATTTTGTAGTGTAGTACATCATTTGTAATAGTTTTTTAGCTGCTGATTTTGAATTTTACGTAATTTCTTAATTTTACCAATTATGTTATCCCACAGGAGCTCTGAAAGGGGCTAATTTTGAATTTATCTATTATATTGTGTTATACATTATTGGTAATTTTTTTTTTTGACTTGAAGTTTTATTTTGACATGTATTTCTTCATACAACTCCTTTTAATGTGATCCAAAGTGGTTCAGATATAAGTAGCTAATTTTGACTTTTCACATTTTATTGTCTGATATATTGTTTATAATGTTTTACAAGTTTCTGAGTACAAATACAAAAATCTTATTTTTCTTACAAGTAAGTTGGGCAAGTGGTTTTACTGAATTTTGTTGTTTTTTTTTGGTCTCAAAAAACATGGGCATCCAATACCTAATAAATCACTCAATAATAAGGAAAGATATAATTGCAATCCCTTTTTTGGGGCCAAAGGAAGAAAAAAGTGGTTCAATCTAAAAATGGATTGTAAATATAATCTCAGTGCCTCAAAAAACATTATTTATTGTGTATCACTCAATAATATCTAAGAATTTTATTTGAACCCCCTGTTTAGGTTCACAGGGGGCTCAATAATGGATTTGATCAAAAAATGGATTGCAAATTGAAACTCAGCACCTCAAAAAATATTATTAATGATATATCACTCAATAATATTTAAGCATAGTATCTCAACCCCCTGTTTGGGGTCACAGGGGGCTCAATAAGGGGTTTGATAAAAAATGGATTGAAAATCTAAACCCAGCACCTCAAAAAACATTATTAATGATATATCACTCAAAAATATCAAAGAATATAATCTTAACCCCCTGTTTGGGGTCACAGGAGGCCAAGGAGGAGTTCAATCTAAAAATGGATTATAAATGTAAACTCAGAGCCTCAAAAAACAATATTATCGACGTATCATTCAATAATATCCAAGAATATTATCTTAATTCCATTTCTTGGGCTACAGAGAGCTAAATGAAGGGTTAAATCTAAAAATGGGTTGCAAATATGAACTCAGCCCTCAAAGTAAATAACTCCTCAGGCTCCACCAAAAATTTTTTCCAAGGCTGTGCTCTAATATAAAAACAAATAAGGAATAATTGGTTTTTGATTTTCTTAGTTTTTATTGTTTTTGAATGTTTTGAATTTGTCTATAAATAAGGGAGTGGGGGTGAAAGTGCACATCCTTTTATCCCCTCCCTCACAGTCACCATGAACTTTCTAAATTGATGAGCTTAACTAAACCAATGTACAAACACAGGAGAGTGAGGAATGAATGAATGAGAAACCTGTGAAAGAGGTGAAAAGTTTGCTGATGTGTCAATTCTATGACATCACACCCACTGCTTAAAAAATATCACAACGTTTTTTGACAATTCAAATTTACCATTCATTTTATCCCATTCTATCCAACCAATTTTAATGCGGTTTTCACTGATATTTTTTATTGTTTTTAAAGAATTTGAAAATATGTTTACTGAAAATCATGTCCGGTACCCCATTGTATGCGTTCAAAGTTTCAACTAATTTTCTATTGTTAAATCAAATGAGGAAATTCAAAAAATTCTTCAAATCTAATATTTCATGACTATCATGAAATGTACCTAGTTACATAAGAGTATGTATGGAGTCCAAATATCTTCCCTCCAATCAAAAGGGTCTTGTAAAACTCGTCGAGAGAAGAAAAAAAGATCCTTGAAAATTGGTTGTTTCTAAGGTACGGGCTTTCATGTGCAAGTGTCGAATCGGTTGCATACTCTCTCTTTTGAAGGCAAAATTTGCAAAAGTTCTTAAAATATGACGCATGGGTACCGTGTATCATTCTGTACCTACAATGCGAAAGTCTCGGGTTCCAGTCAGGATGGCGAAATAATTTTTTTGTAATTGAGCGTTAGGCCTCCTAAAAATCATAAAAGATTTCTTCGAATTTCAAATACATTAATTTAACTCTGTAAGTATTGTAGATGAGGACTTTGTCAAAAGAACGTTTTTTAATGTACTCGATTAGTAATTTAATACTATAAGATGCCATCATCAAAAATCGAATTTAAAAATTTTTTTGAACTTCCTCATTTGAATTAGCTGAAAGAAATTCGTAACTCTGAGAGTCTGTATCTTTGAAACAACTAATTTTCAAATTTACATTAATGAGAATTTTTTTGCTTCTGTCAACGAGTTCTACAAGATCCTTTTGATTAAAGAGAAGATTTTTAGACTCACTGTGTAATAAAATTACCAATATTTCTGCGTAACCTACTTCAGGATGCTATTTTTATCCAATGGTTATGAAATTTGGTGCACTTGTTTGGATTTAGATAAGTATGAGGCCTATTGTTTTGGGTCCAGATCGCAGGATCTTACTTCCGGTAAATCCTACTATACCGAATTTTTGCAGCTTACGTGGTTCTAAAATGCGTAATTTTCAAGCAATAATCACGAAATTTGGAATAAATATTGAATATATATTATTCGAACATTTTGCTTATTTTGGTTTCAATTGGCTAAACGGTTAATCAATACAAGTGAATTAAACAAATCTCAAACTGTTGCGAAGAAGAGAAAATAAATTTCAGATGAACCAACGAGCTGGTCAGAAAGCAGGCTTGCGGTTATTCTATTTGCTATAAGTAATCATTTAATAATTTGTGAGTGTTTCTTATGAAACATCACAATACAATAATTTATTCATTATGAATTTTTTATTTATTTATTTTTTTTGTTTCAGAAAAGGTACATTTTTAACAATTTTAGAGTTTTTTTGTATATGTCAGATTTTGGAAATTGATTGTGACATATTATACGTACAATTATATGGCATTAAAAAATATTTATATGTTGGTAATCCCATTTTATTCTAAATTTATTTTCCACCATTCGTAGGGTTTAAATGGAGATTTTTTTTTTCCTGTAAGTGGTACTTATTGCCTATCTAACTTTTATTTGTATTTTTTAAATGCAGCCATAAATTTTTTATTCACTGCATGACCGCACTCAATCAAAGCTCGGTGAACCGGGTATTATTGATTTTTTTTGTTTTTTCATACATTTTTTAGCGTGACTTCCTGCGCTACTATATTTTTATTTTTTGAAATAGCATGCTTTTATTTTGCATCTTCAACGGATCATTTACATTAAATTTTATGGCACAATATTTATTGAACCCACCAATTTGGAAAAAAAAAAAAAAGAAAAACTCTATCGCAGAAAGTTTCGTTACAAAAAGTAATTTTTAAAGATAAAAAGAATTATGGATTTTGATGGTCACATTAATTTTCTGCAAGTTCATATATGCATAAAGGGTATGTTATGATTGTATGACATTAGTTGCTGACAAAATATTAGACAATTGTGAAATTTAAAAGCATTATTTGTTGAAATAAAAATTAATTATGACGATAAAGTGCAGTAAATATTCGTACAGTTTCGAATAAAATCAATGAAATACAATAAAGTTATAAAAAAAAAAAAAAAGAAAACATGAACATGAGGTTAATTTTTGTAAAAATAAAAGTTCATGTAAATTGGAAAAAAAAAATGTAAAAAACGTTTTACTGAAAGTACCGTCCGGTCGATCCGAACCAAAATTGGTAGCAAGCCACAATAAATTATAATAAATATTTGTTTCAAATTTCGTATATATATGGTTCCAGAAGTGCACATGTTATAACCAATATAAAAACGAAAATAGTGGTACCGGAACCGTCAAGCCAATCCACGCCAAAATTAGTCGAATACCATTATGAATTATTATGATAAATATTTATTCCGAATTTCGTGGCTATTGATGCAAAATTGAGCATTTTATAGCCAGAATAAAAACAAAAATGATGGTACCGGAAGTACCGTCCAACCGATCCGCATAAAAATCAATAACGTACTACAATAAACTATGGTAAGTGTTTATTCTGAATTTCGTGATTATTGATGCAATATTTGAGTATTTTATAGCTAAAATAAAAACAAAAATGGTGTTACCGGAAATACGGTCCGGCCGATCCGCACCAAACTCAATAGATCTAATCCTTTATTTAGCACAAATATTTTTACCAAATTTCGTGATTATCGAACGAAAATTACGACCTGTACCGTGGGAACAAGAAAATGGAATATATACTGTATATATATATATATATATATATTTGAGTAATAGGTGCCGAAATTTTCCCGAGTTTTTGACACGAAAAATGTAGGTACCCACCCCAACCCTAGGGATTAATACCACACTAAGCGTAATGATTTTCCAAAGAAAACCTTCTTGACAATGATCATGCAACAATATTAAATTAATCACGTTACGAATTGTTTTCAGTTCGGTATCAATTAATTTTATTACATTCGCCAGCAGTTCATCATTTAACTCACAGACATTTTCATCGAACGGAGAACGCACATCCACATTGAAGGTTATAATATTTTCTAAAAGTTTTACCTGCCTAGTGGCTTGAATAACACACACACACACACACGCACATGTTTTTTTGAAATGTAAGTAGGTATAAGAATGTATATATACAGGCTTCACAGGTCCTATCAGTGCTGCCAGGTGTCCGGATTTTCCAGTAAATGTTCGAATTTTTCGTTTTAGCGCAAAAACGTTCGGATTTTTGAAAAAGTCCTGAAATTCAAGAAAAAATCAGAACTTTTATTTATCTTTGTGTGAAATTAGAATTTAGACTTAGCATAATAAACTGGAACGCGCATAAAGAAATCAACGATTTTTGCGATCATCTGGCTGGATGGTGCATCGATTCTTATCACATAAAAGCATGCCAATTGCCATTTACCTAATTTTTTTCCAAATTAAGGAAACTAGAGTCAGGCGTGTGACTTAGGTGGTAAAAACTGTAACACCAGTATCAGCCTACCTCTTGAGTGATTGTAAATACAAGAACCGTCCCCAAATTACTCGTATTTTAATAGGTACCCATATATTGTAATTTTTTTCCATTTTTGACAAAAAAAGTGAAAAAAATTATTTCGCGCTCTGTGTCCGGATTCATCCGAAATTTTTTTCAACAGACTTTTCCGACGATCTCCGGATTTTTGAAAAATAAATCTGGCAGCACCGCGTACAGCTGACGATCTTTTAGTTCCTAGACGTTTGCCACTTCAGTCATCACCACCACCACTACCTACTCATTATTCTAATTACGGTGAAAAAGTACGAGACCACCAGAAACGCCCCTGAAAATAATGAAATGCGTTCGTTGAAAGGCTGTGTCGTTAACCAACTTACGAAATTAAAAAAAAAAAGAAAATAGCTGGAGGTTATATTTCCAATTATTATATTCGCTTCGACACGTGTGCACACGTACTGTACCTATAATAGGTATCCACTTGAATACACGTTTCGTTAATAATGAACTTAAAATATTACAATCGGAATACCTAAGTGAAAGCCAAGATACCGGATGCGGTTGAATATTCATTCAAAACGTTAGACAGACGACAAATTCGTGCATGTTGTATTCTGTTGTCGACGAGAGTGTGGTTGTGAACACCGCAGCTAAGTGCCTCTGGTTGTTGTATTCCATATCCGTACATCGAATACAAAATCACCGACGAAAGTGTTTATTAAATAAAATTATTTCAAGTCGCACTGTTCGGTTTTGTTGGACAGTGCAGTTGCCTAACGTTGTACGAGAGCTGCGTTAAATTAATGTTGTTCACAAATTATGTCGTGCAAATTGGAGTATCGTCAACCGGAAGGCAAATCGGCCCAGTATTTGAATCAGTACTTTTTGACAAAATTTCGTACCGGATATGTGAAGTGCAAAAATGTGGTCTTGCCTGAATACTTTAAACGGTTTGGTGACCGTATTCGCGAAATGAATATTAGATCCGACGATATTTGGGTTTGCTCCTTTCCCAAGACAGGTTTGTGGTTATTTTTTTGGTACTTCTCTACCAATATACCAGTTACAGTACGGGAAGACTCAATATTGAACTTATTGGGGTGATGTAAGATGGGTCTGGCAATGTTGTAAATGATTTACAAGACCATTTATCTGTGTAATTCGAAAACGGTGGCGATGATAGTGAAATTTTTGGCAAAAAATGAGAATTATCAATGTTTTCACCATTATAGATCTTGAACTGATCAAATGATATTAAAATTTGATTGATGTGTAATCCCAACAATCGAAGGTGATCGATTTATCACGTTATTATTAATTTTTTCTCAAGTATCTCAGTAAATGAGATACAATAATTATAACAATTCGAGTGGAAGGGTTGTACCTTGGGACATTTTTGCTGTAGTACCGTGGGACACCTGAAATTTTCATTTTTTCGCATCTTTTCAGCTATGCCATAATACAAACCAGGTTTGCTTATCATGAAAACTTTAATTTTCCCCCCATTTCCTTAAAGAATTAATTAATTCTACGTTTCTGTCTATTATGATTTTTTGTTTTTTCATAATGGACATTTCAAAATGAAAGCAATCAATATTTGTGGTTCTTCAGCTTTAATATGGTTCTGGGCATATTCAAGGAGGGTAATTTGCTCCATAATTCTCAAGAAAAAAATTTTTCACTTATATTATTCACAAAGAAAAAATTTGAAATTTTTTCAAAGAAAACAAACAAAAATGAGATACCTCAGCAAAACAAGTTTTCCTATTTTATATCACGAGCAATAATATGTGTGTGTGTGTAAATGCATTATGAAGAACTAGACCAACAATATTGTTGAAAATTACAGTGTAGAAGTATTGGAGTATGAAAAAAAACGATCTACATAAGTCTCAAGTTTGAGAAAATTTGCTGAACAGATACTTGTATGAGCATCTCAATCTATCCATCATCAGCAAGTGATAACAACGAATGTTGAACAAGCTACATCATACGATGTGGCAACAGGGTTTTTGCTTTATTTTTAAATGATTTCTTTTTCATTCTTTTTTTTTAGGTTTGTTTTATTTGGAAAGTGACCCTAGGGTGACACCATTAACATCAACTATGAATAAAAACTGGAAATAAAAAAATACGAATAATGGAGAAATTTCAGAAGTATTTTCAAAAAGAAGACAACTGTTGAAAAAAAGTGATACAGCTATATATTTCATTTAATAATACTTAACAAAGACGAAACAGTTGAAATTGAAACATTATTGTCAATTGTCACATTTTCCATAAATTTATCTCAAAATTAGAATAAAAAAAATAAATGGTCACAGATAACATCATATAAATGGATTAAAATATTATTTTCATTTTTTCACATTTGAAAAAGAAAACATAAAACACAGGTTGAAGAAAATGAAGAAGGAAAAGAAAAAAATAAAAATAAATAAATAAATGTTCACAGTTATCGTCGTAAAATAGAAAATTTTATTTTCACTGTTAATAAAAAAAACATAGAACTCAGACTAAGGAATAATGGATGAAAAGAAAAAACATAGTGATTTTAATAGAGTTTTTTGCAAGCAAAAACCCTAAAAATTGATTAATCCTAAAAGTAACGAATAAGAAAGATTTTATTAACAAATTTTGCTGGCCTAAACTGCTATGATTATTATTGTTTATGACTAATGAAGTATAAGTTAAATTCTTATTGCGATCTTAATTCTAGATATATACGAATACGATAATACTGAAGGATATGCCTAATAAATATATTGCTGAAATTCTCCAGTTTGATTAAAAAGCAAAATTTTCTCTTTTTCCACATCCGAGTAAAGCTGATGAACTAGGTACTGGATGTGATATAAAAAAGAACAAAAAGAAAAATTTTGTTACCGAAATTTTAAAAATAAAAAAGGAAAGTATGGTTCGTAAGTTTATGAGGCAGACCACAATATTATTTTCAACAAAACGATGATGAAATGACCATTATGACAAAACAAATTATTTTTGTATCAACTGATGTTGAATTTTGCTAAAGCAAATTAACTATGTCAATAGATCATATTTTTAATAAAAAATTTCCTTAATTTTGCCATAATTTTATGAATGTCCCATGATACAAGGGGTGTGTTCTATGGTAGTACTGGGTATAGTACCCCGAGACAAAAAAGTGAGTTGTGAAAAATTCGTTTTGTGAAGAATTGTGAAGGGATTGGAGAATGTTTGTGTTTGAAGTTTTAAGGTAAGGGTTCGTACTACAAGTTAAGAAAAAAAATCTATCTATACTCATTTAGTTGGGGAACTGGTGAGAAAAATACAAAAGGGTCTGCCCTACCTATCTACTTAAATTGTATTTTCTCTTGAATTTAATATTATCAGAAACGAACCTTCAGAGGAGGAACTGATACGACTATATTTTTAATTTTTAAAAAAAATGACAAGAGCAAAGAATCATTGATAAAATTATCAATTTTTTTTAGGCTATAACATACCTATTACGCAGAGTAGGTATACCAGGCTTAAAATATCACCAAATATTGTGAATAGTATAATTACGTCTGTGCTGACGAAGGCGAAAATTTTCTCGTTTAAAAATAAGTTTTTAGAATACAGAGCTCCTTTTGAAAACACATCCAAATCACAAATTCCATTATTACTAATAGCAAATTTGTGGTAAGAAGCCTATACCCATATGCATGTTTGCAAAAAATTATTTATGCTTGGCACTTCGCAGATAACCGTAGCCTGTGTTTCTGCGAAACTATTTCTTCTACTATTTGTTTCAAAACTTACTAATCTGTATTATTTGCAAAAACAATCGAGAATTTAGTATAACCAAATATTCAAGCAGAATAAAATAGGGAGATGGGAGTATATTAGAGGGACGACCTTCGAGTTAACTATAATTATTCATTTGAAAAGTGTTTGATATTGCTTCCTCCTTATCGTGAAAACGATCAAACGGGGGAAGAGAGGAGGGGTAACGACGAAAATCTGGGCCATGAATACAGATGTGAAAAATGAAACGAAATCGGATGAAATGAAATGAGTTGAAACGAAATACCTAAAAACTCTACAACTCTACGCTGGATAGAAATTGTTTTTCAAAGCGAAACCTCCTTCCTACTTCCTACTATCGGTAGTAAACTGGTATGATCTTGACAGGACGAATACGATACCAAAAATCGTTGCTAGTTAAAAAAAATCTGAGGCTGCGGATTGCAACATGAAGCCAATACTGGTTAAGAATATTTGAAGTCAAAGCACTTGTTTGGTTTTTTTTTAATACAGAAAAAATTATAAAATAATTGGGTTTGTGGGGCGAAGCCTCCATTATAATGAAAATAGAAATAGTGGTTCGGAAGACAAGGCTTCAGATAAAAGAAGGGAGTTTTGGATTGTTATCTATTCTGATTTTGTAGTGTATTTTGTGATATATTAGAGGATATGTTTTTCGAGGCGCTGATTTCGAATTTAATGTTCATTTTTCTATTCAGTTTATTCTCCGACTTATTTATAAAATAATTGAAGACTGGAAGGTAGTTAAAAAAATATTCTGATGTAAATAATATATTATACTTCATTACCTATATTCTAATAATTCATTTATACATCATCACAAAATTCTTCAATGGTGATGTATTCCCTAGGAGGCTTGTGCATGCTCTCAATACAAATAGGATACTGACTAATTTTATAAATATCTTTTACAGGAACCACGTGGACTCAAGAAATGGTGTGGTGTATAGCTCACGAAGCTGACTTGAAAACAGCAGAAGAATTTCTACCTCAACGTTTTCCATTTTTAGAGTAAGTTAGATAGAAACTCACTACCTATGTTTTTTATAATAGGTAAACAAACATGCATAACACAATTTTGTTAGCTTCAAAAGTGTTCATAAGTCAAGCTGGTGGTTATAAATAAAAAAACTCTAGCAAATCCTAGTTTGCTCGATGTTTGTATCGATAGTTATCGATATATCGATATTTCATTGCTAGTTGTTGAGACCACCAATCCTTCTCCCCTCTCACTCCTACGAACACACGATCATATATCAAACACATTTATTTATATCTATTCGCGGCTACACTGATATACCACTTCTGCCGCTCACTCGTTCATTTCCGTTACCGTTCGTTCGTTACTCTAAAAATGTACTTTGCTTAAATCATGTAACTTATGAAATAAACATTCGCTTCTTGGACATAACTTCACTCAAATCTTTCTTTTCTGTTACATCTCCAGTCCTCAACCTCTATATGGTAGCATCGCTCAGTAACAATCTTCGTACCTGTAACAGATTTTAAAAAAAAATACTAATTTAAAATTTTTATACTTTCGTGAATTTTCTTTGTGTTTTTAAGTCAAATTTTGAAAAAATCTTTCGTGAATAATTGTGTTTTTAATTTTTCGTAATTTTATTTTGTGTTGGGTAACTTAGTTCCAACCTTTTCCGAGTCATAAAATTTTTTTTTGTTCTCGAAAAATTTAATTCCACATTGAATGCTGTAAACGTTCAATGAGTTTCGTCGTTTGCTGAAAAGGATTTGCCCCGTTTGTGTATAATCCAGCCAAGTGTATCGAAAAATTCCAGGACTCGACGATTGCTAAGTTGTTCAGGAACCCTGCTTGTGTTGCCTGAAAACTAGTAAATTCATTAGTGTCTGCCCTGCTTGTGTATGAACTAATTCGTCGGAGTCATCAATTGGAAGTAAATCGCCTTGAGCAGTCACAAATTGATCTGAAACCAACGTAAAAGCTTCAATTCAACAACGTCAAAATTGGTATTCACCGTCACAATTCAACTTCATTTTTGGTATCATCTTTAAAAACTCAAAAAAACTTAACTCAAACTCTCATTGAAGTACGTCCAAAACAACCGAAGCGCAATTCAAACAGCAGTTCCAGAGCACCAACTTCATAAACTCTAGAAAACGAACCTGAAAACCAAAAATCAACGGTTAAAAAGGGTACAACTTTAAAATTTTCTGCTAAAAAAAGGTAATTAAAAACATATTTGTCATAATTTTTTTTTTTCGTATATTTTCGTGTTCAATTTCGTATTTTCGTGAAACTTAACTCTCTCGATTAAAAATTTAACCCGTATATTTGAAAATAACGGTAATTTCAAATAATTTTGGCCTTTTCAAAATTTTTCTAAGCGCAAATTTTGGCAAGTTGTGTGCAAACTTTTGCAGCCACTTTTGTCTTGGAGTGTACAACTCGTGACGTAGGCACGGCTCGTTTCGTTCATTCGTTCGAACTTGTACATTAACCTTTTGTTAAGTGCAACGAACCTACGAACGCTTATCTTTCGTCCATTCAATAAATACGTTGGCGCGGTTTTTCAGTTTCAAACCACCATTTTGTTGCAACTTGAAAATTTTGCCGTTGCACAATTTTGTCGAAAATACTTAACGATTTTTTTTAAATTATTTTTCTTCTTATATGAACACCTAAATTAAATTAAATTTTTTTTTACTCTTTTCCTCTCGTGCAACTTTAATTATTTATACGAAAATATTAAACTAATTTCAAATTTTTTTTCTCTCTCATAATTTATTTTTTTCTCTACAGAAAATTTTTTTTATATATACTTCTTCGAGTTACCAGTAGAATTAATTTTACGTAATACTTGGTGAAATTTAAATTTTTTTTTCTCCTACAAATCAACTGATATTTTTTTTATTTTTCAATTTTAATTCGAATTTTTTTTATTTTTGGGTATACTATTTCAAACAAAATTTCCCCTGTTTTCTTTTCCTTCCTAATTCCCTTGATCTGAAGGTAGCTAATTTCATTTTCACCCTCACACTTTCATTTTTTTATTGATTCTAATTAATCACATTATCGAATATTGAATTCTAATACGAATTATTTTGGGTTAAAAAGTCTTGTTATTTTATTTTTATTTTTTTATTGGGAAGCGTCCAATCTCATCTCTAACGTGTGTGATCTCTTGCCCACAGTGGACCTACTCGAGACACACACAAGGACAATTTAAATACTATCGTTATATTTTCAAATTGTTTGGTTAACACAGGTACGGCAATCCTAGTCTTGCGGCATTTGCTGGGGATTGACATCCGTTTGTTTTATTTTTTTTATTTTTTTAATTTTTTTTTTTTAAGTTCAGTCAATTCATTAATTATGAATACTGAAAATAATGATAGGATCTCAAATGTCTTCCGTGGAAATGGCTATGAGGGATGGCGGGCAACTGTCATCAGCACCCTTATAGGTAAAGGCTGCCATTCCACAATTTTTCCTACTGCTCGAGAAACAAGTTACATTTATACGTCATCTGAAGAACGCCTAACATCCAAATGGCTTAAATTCTTCCAAACACAAGAACGAGCGAAAGCTCATATATTCGAAAGACTTGATAAAAGAATACTTCATCATGTCAAAACATGCGATGTAGTTTCTCAAATTTTTGAAATTTTAGATGCTCGATACAGGAATCAAACTGCTACTAAATCATGGTATTAAAGTCAAAATTTCAGTCCCTTCGCTTCGATCCAAGGAGAGGTACCATCCGTAGATTCTTGGAATATTTTTCATCCATTGTGGAAGAACTACGTGATGCTAATTACCCCCTATCGGAAGCTGATGAAATTGATCAATTAATGATGTCATTACCCGAAAAATTTGATACTGTTTTCTCAGAATTCCGCCAATTAGAAATTGAAAAACGAACTACTGTCAGACTTACAAAAATGATACTGGAAAAATGTGATCGAATTGAATATTCTAACAAAACTTTTCCCGGGTTTGATCAGCCTAAATCATCTTATCAACCGATGAATAATAATAATAGAAGAAACTTCAGAAATTTTCGTTATAACAATAATAACTCAAATTCCACAAAACCAAATTATAATACAACGAGTTATTTAAACGATCACAAAAATAATCAAAACAAACAGAATAGTTATCCTTCTAAAGATAATGTGTCCCAAATGGATATTACGTGCTTTAGATGTAAAAAAGGACACATGTCAAGGACATGCCCTAATGAGACATCTACTGCCAGTAATACTCCACAAACCCAGAATCAGAACAGTAGCTCAAAACCCCAAATTTCAAATAACACGAACTCCCAGAAAAAGTCTGATGATAAATCCAATTTTCGTGTCAAATATTCTATGATGTTGCATTCAAATCTTAATCATCTAAGTTTTGATGACATCGAAGATGAATTTCAATGGCCTAAACCCCCTACAGTATCAAAGTCCGCCCCCCCAAAAAACCAACTCCATACGATGTTATTAGACAATGGAGCAGATGACCATATGGTCAATGATATTTCAAAATTAAGAAACATACTCAAAGTTGACAATTCTCGCAGAGCACTTTGTGCAAAAAAAGGCGTATTCGTAAACCCTACCCATGTTGGATCGATGTACGTTAACGTCTGCAATTCTAACGCAGAATTCTCCACTATTCACCTGAAAGAGGTATATTATGATCCTGATTTAAGCCTTGATATTTGGTCAGGAG
Organism: Ericerus pela; assembly: GCA_011428145.1. NCBI lineage: Eukaryota > Metazoa > Arthropoda > Insecta > Hemiptera > Coccidae > Ericerus > Ericerus pela. Next base: position 2,671,670 of record WOFM01000637.1, on the reverse strand, counting down.
CTAAAATCATGGAGTCTGGCATATTCAAGATCATAACAGATACGGATCACGCAGACATCATAAATAAAAATACTGGTGAAATTACGATAACCGCTCCAAAGAGAGGTTCTATGTACTACATTGATTATGAGATAGTTGATGAAGATCAGGAAAATAAGGTCTATCAGGAGCTTGTGTGTATGCCTGTACCTAGTACGTCTACAGAACAGGAAGATCATTTAGATGATCCTCAACAAAATTTCGAAGAACTGAATGAGGCTGAAACAAGCAATCCACAAAGAGAGCAGGAAAACATTGACCATCCTCAAAATTTTCAAGATACCGAAGTGGATACGGTCAATCAGGAGATCTATTCCGAATCTGAGGATGAATTAAATGGAGAGAGTGTCGGAATAAATAGAAAGCATAAGAAAAACATAAACAAAACTAAAACTCTTTGGCATAGAAGATTAGGTCATCTAAGTGGCAAAAGCCTGAAAGCACTATCGAAAGTAGTTGTAGGTATGCCCCAAAATTTAGTATTTAAAGACGATGACTTTGCCACTTGTGAAATCTGTATAAAAGCAAAATCCACCCGACTTGGTCATCACGGCGTGAGAACTCGACCAACGAGAAGAATGGAAGTAGTCTCATCAGACATCATGGGACCCTTTCAAGAGGCGTATAACGGAGAAAAATTCATAATAACTTTTATTGATCATTACTCGAAATATACTCTTGCCTTCCCAATATTAAGAAAATCCCAGGCTTTTGATAAATTTAAAGAGTATTATTTATCTTTCAACACAAAATTCCCCAATGATCCTATTTCAGTATTAAGAACTGATCAAGCTAAAGAATACTCCGACTCCAAAATGACACAATTTTGCTCCGAAAAAGGAATCACTTTAGATGATGGCGTGGCATACACCCCCGAATTAAATGCAATAGCCGAAAGGCAAAATAGAACCCTGCTCGAAAGAGTTAGAGCGATATTATATGACGCAAAAATTGATTTTAAATTATGGTCAACAATAGTATTAGCCGCCGCCCACATAATTAATAGAAGTCCGACCCGCGTCAATCTAGGAAACATGACCCCTTATGAAAAATTATACGGAACAAAACCCGATATTTCCCACCTTCGAGTCTTTGGTGCTATTGCATATAAACACGTTCCTATCGAACAAAGACAGCAATCAGCAGTAAAAGCCAAGAAGAACGAAGAGGAGCATCTCGACCCAAATTCTTGCCCCGAGCCCTTAAAACAATTCTGATCGGCTTTTCGAACGTAGGTTATCAGATACTAGACCCAATCAAAATGAAATCCTACAAATCCTGCGATGTTAAATTCGATGAGACGAAAACATTAGCCGACTTCACAAGTAAACCAGAGGAACTACAAGTAAAACCCTTAGAAGAGGTAATTGAGGCAATCTATAGGGTCAATGTACTTAAACAAGCCTCATCAGAAGACTTACTATTTATAGAAGATTGCATGCCAGTAAGCTTCAGTGACATTTTCCAGAATCCTTTTAAGAAAGAGTGGCTTAAGGCAATCAATGATGAACTGCAATCCATGTCAGATCTTAATGTGTGGAAAATTGTAGATCGTCCACATAATATCAAACCCATAGACACACGATGGATATTCACGGCCAAAGCCAATGAAAGAGGAATAATGTGCCCAAAAGCTAGACTTGTTGCTAAAGGCTTTATGGACAGATCCGAGTACACTATGACAGAGACCTATGCACCTGTTGTGCAACTCTGGCTAATTAGGTGGATCTTGTCCGTAACTAACCTATTGAATCTACAACTTGTTCAATATGATGTCAAACAGCCTACTTAAACTCAAAGATTAAAAATGACATCTTTCTTAACATTCCCCAAGGTTGCAATGTCGAAAAAACAAAATTACTTAAACTCGAAAAATCTATCTATGGCCTTAAAACATCTAGTAAAAATTGGATTGAGTTACTAGATTCTCACCTTCAAACATCCAATTTTACAAAGTCAAAAATCGACAGATGCGTATACACACGTAAAGATGACTTAGAAGGTATTGCCTTCATGATAATTTACGTAGACGACATCCTCCTTGCAACGAATCGTCCTGAATGGGTTAATGAAATAACCACTCATTTTGAAACTCGTTTCACTATGAAAGTTGTAAACAACCCTACCCATTTTGTAGGCTTTGAAAGAAATCGTGAATCACAAATAATCAAACTCACCCAAAAACAGCAAATTCAAAAGATTCTCCAAAAATTTAAAATGTGTGATTCAAATCCCTCCAAAACGCCTATGGAGACAGGCCTCAAATTAAGTAAATCTGAAGGCACAGATAATAAAGAATACAGATCTATGATTGGTGCACTGTTATATGTATCTAGAGGCACAAGGCCAGACATATCTTTTTCAGTCAATTACCTGTCAAGATTTCAAAACTGTTCCGATGACACAAAAAAGAACTATGTACGGCGAATCATCCGGTACTTGAAATCCTCAATCGATCTTGCAATTGTCTATAGATCTAACTCTGAAGGCATATCAGCCTATGTCGATGCATCTTATGCCCCCGACATTGACGATCAGCCTATAAACATGTCAGAACTGGAAAAAGGAAAATCAATAACTGGATACCTAATTACCATGTATGGCGACCTAATAAATTGGGGCGTTCATCGCCAAAATATCCATGCTTCTTCGTCTACAGCAGCGGAATTAATTGCTCTTCACGATTCTTTTGAGGACATTGAACTTGCTTGGCTTCTCAATCGTGAATTCTTCTCAATTGACACTCCAGTAACTGTCTATGAAGACAATATCTCTGTTATTCACGTCATCTCTGGAGGTGGTCAAAAACGTCTACGAGCTCTTATGATAAAATGTTATGGGCTTGCTCAAGCCTATAATGACAAAATTTTCATATTTAAACAAATAGCTACTGAAGATCAACTAGCTGACTTACTCACAAAAGCCTTATCCAGTAAGCAGCACATTTCACTTACACATAAAATCCTAGAATCTCCAAACTGTGATCCATAAAAAATCAACTCCATTACCAAAATTTTGTCTGAAACCATAACCAAAACATATTTTAATTATAATTATCTATTTTGCATGTCACTTATCTCGTTACCTAATATAAATTATTATTGCATGTTACCATATTTATTGTATTTTATTCATATTTATTAATCAACATACTTACCATAAGCGTCTGAATCAGTTACCATATATGCACTTTTTCAATTTTTTTAAAAAATCTATATTTTTGTATTTTTTGTAACTAAATGTAATGAACTTTTAAAAAAAAACACTTTTGTAATGTCCGCAGTCGTGATCGGTTCAAAAGATTGTAGGGGGGTGTTGAGACCACCAATCCTTCTCCCCTCTCACTCCTACGAACACACGATCATATATCAAACACATTTATTTATATCTATTCGCGGCTACACTGATATACCACTTCCGCCGCTCACTCGTTCATTTCCGTTACCGTTCGTTCGTTACTCTAAAAATGTACTTTGCTTAAATCATGTAACTTATGAAATAAACATTCGCTTCTTGGACATAACTTCACTCAAATCTTTCTTTTCTGTTACATCTCCAGTCCTCAACCTCTATACTAGTTTCAGGTTAAGAATTTACAAAAAACTATCGACAATTATTCATATCTTTGTTGAGAACACCAATCCTCCTCCCCTTTCAGTCCGGCAAACACTCGACTATCTTTTACCATATACTTTTGTACCTTTGCTCGTAGAGCAGTACACTGTTACACTATTTCTCCTCTCACTCATTTATTTCCATACATGTTCGTTTACCCCTTACACTTTATACAATGTACATAATTCACAGCTCTGCTGTAATTGCACACACTTCTGAGACGTTACTTTGAGTACATCTTTACTTCTTTTGTACAATTAGGTACTTTTCTTCATCAATCCACAACCTCTATAATCTTTAATAAAAATATCGATCTATCGATGTTATATTGCTAAAAACCTCTTTTCCAGAGATTTTTTGTTTTCAGTTTTCTCAAGAATTACTGAACCGATGAACACCAAACTTCTTTTAGACCTGCTCCCATACCATACCAAAGCTATCTTTTATAAAAATTTCAGTCCTATCTGTTCGATATTTCTTTCAAAACTGGAAACACAAAATTTTTCTTCTCCAGTTTCTTAAAAATTTCAAAATTAATAGGCACCAAACTTCTCAGGAACTTGCACCATCATAAGGAAAGTCCTTCGTAAATTTTCTCAGAATCCCAAAAAAAATACTTTTCTAGAAATTTTTTGTTTTTCAATTTTCTCAAAACTAATTAACAGATTGGTAAAAGCTTCTTTCAGACATGGTCCAAAATGAGAACTATCTCTTGTAAAAATTTTACCCTTATCCACTCGGTAGTTTTCTCACAACCGTGAACACAAAATTGGGCGATACATATATATATATATATATATATATATATATATATGTTTACATACAAACACAAACATAAAAAAATTGTTTCAAAATGAAAAAATGGTAACAATTGTTTTCTTTTCTCATGGTACGCATAATTTTCATCATCCCCACCCTAACCCTTTTTGTGAGGTCAATTTTAATACCTTGTTTGCAAGCAAACTGAGCAAAAAAGTTAACAAAAAATGCGATTATATGTTTCAGACACTCGCCATTGTTCGACTATCAAGACTTGATGTCCAAGAATCCACAAATGACGTTTCCCAATTTTGTGCTTGATTCTGTCAATTATATAGATAAAATGTCATCGCCACGATTTGTGAAATCACATCTGCCATTCAAATTACTTCCTGAGAAATTGCAACAAAATGAAACAAATGCGAAGGTACAAATCTACTTTGCTATACTTATATAACAAATCCATTAATAAATTGGTGCATAAACCGATAGGATAAAACAACCCTCTCTGATGTACATCAATTTTACTCGTTTACATTGAATTAAAATACCTATAATAATGGGTATTTTTTATTGTTATATGATAAAAATTTTAGAATTTCATGAAAATTTTACGTTTACTGATGGATTTTCTTAAAATACAGCAACTTAAAATATCAAAGGCATGATTTAAACCTGAATTTTTCAGAAATTCAACGTAATATATGAAAGTTTATGAGGCAGAGTTTTGTTTCTTTGGTTTTCATCAAAAGTTCATTAATTGTTGCAGAATGTTCCCCCTTTAGCGTTGCCATCAATCTATCTTGATAAGTTAATATGCATTGGAAGACAATCACATTCTAAAAATGGAAACTCTTGAATAGGTAGCGATCATACTTTAAATGTTTTGCAAAATATTATAAATAAATGAAAAAATTTACCATTTTTTAGAATTTTTAAATCAAAAATATATTATTATGGTTGTTTTATCTGAAAGTTTTTAAGTGGAAATCATGAATTTAGTTGAAAAACATTAATTTCAAATCAAATTTAAATTTTGGTTAATCGACGAAAATTTCAATCATCATTAGAGATCTCGTATTCTAACAGTAAATTATTGTGAGTATAATTTATGGATGCTGATAAAAAACAAAGGTGTAAGAGGGTCTCCCCTCCCATATTTAATGTGTAAACATTCAGCTGAGCGCTGCCAGCTTGCCACGGATGTCTGCTTGTGAGTGTGTGTGTTATGTGATAAACAGAATTTGAAACTGGACAGTGCACCGTGCAGTTTTTTTTATGCAATTTCAACTTTTTCGTATCTAATATTTTTTTATACCCAGGAGGGAGCGGACTAGAGAGCAAGAATGTTTACACATTAAAAAAAAACATAATTTTATCAGTTTTGTAATTATAGTCAAAATTTTCTTTAGTCTCTTTTAGGAATAATTAATGTACTGTATATAGGTATGTACACAAATGTATTTGGTTGAATGAAATCGAATAAAACGTATATATACGGATGTTTATTTTACGGTTCGTAAAAGCTGTATGAGAATAAGAAAATAGCTTTTATAGTTCTCAGAATAAAAAACATTTTTCTCTTTTGCAAAATATTTTAGTTTTCAGTATTTAAGTAATTTGTTTTTCTTCTAGAAATTAAAACAACATTGTTTCCTTCTAACTGACTGCACTAGTTAGGCTTATTTTTAAGTATGCTAACTACATTCTTTATGTGATTGCATATAAAGATTTAAACAATTTTTTTTAGATTGGATTCCATGAAAAACCTGCAATTTTTTTTTTAATTGAAAAATAACCTGACTTTGTTAAACTCACAGCACAATAACAAAATGCTCGTGGCTTCAACGTCAAAGAGTCTCTGTTAAAACGTAGGTATTTTATCCGCAAATATGTGATATTAAAATTTTGTCAATGGTAACTCCTCCTCTTCTTCACTAACTATTGGAATACAAAAACATTTTGCTTTATTATTTTCTCACTCATTTCAAAATAAATTTATTACAAGAAATTTTTGTTACACAAATGTCAAAAAATGTAATTTGTAACAAAAATATCTGAATAGTAGGTGTACGTGTAACGATTTTCAAGATGATTTGTTGAAATTTTGTGTAAAATTCATAAATCGCAGCTGAATGTCAGACAATCAAACTAAATTTATGCAAAGTCTGTGATTACTTTCAGTTCTGTGATTTTTTCTGAAACAATGAATAAAAATTAGGGTTTTTGCGATCAAATAATTTTTATTCAGGCTACCGAATGTTATACATAGGTATACGTGATAAACGAACAACCATTTGGTATGAATTGAAAAACCTTTAAAAAAATATATTTAACTCCTCTTCTTGCGTAGTCAGCGTAATTTCATACATTTCATAATGTTCAAATAATTTGTTTCAAAACTTTTTATTTAGCTTAGACCTACGAATAACTGAGCTTAGATCCTCAACAATGGGTCCTTCAAAATATTTGTTACCTATTTCAATTTTTTGCAATGATTTAGCTTTCATTGGAAGAGCTTACCTCATTAGTTTTCCCCTAAAAAACCGTTGGCTGCTTTTTTATAGTCAAATTTTTCAGTTACCCACTCATCAAATTTAAGTTCAGTAACATTCAATTGTTAGTTGTTTTCTCTAACTGTACGCCGTACTAATTAGCAGAATTATACATTTAGGATCCGATGAATGGGCGATCACTTTTTCTAGTTTGTTGTAGGATCGGATATTTTGCCATTTAATAGTTATATTGTTTTTCGGTTATAAAATAGGCGCTATATTTTAAACAAACCTCGAAATTTGAAAAGAACAATTACACATTTATACTTCGGTTCTGAAAGGGGCTAAGGTGATTCATTAATCCACCTTTTGCCTATAGTAGAATAATGTAGGTTAGTACCTACGTGAAAGGGAGAAAATCTACTGAAAGAAATTCAAAAAAAGTAAGGCTATGATTTCGAAAAATATTGTTTTGGAGTAAGTATCCTATTCCTTTCTTGGTGCCTCTTCACAACTTCTAATTTTATTGAAATTTTTCAAAATATATGTACAAAACTAATTTCCATGAACTATGTACTTATAGAAAAATATTTACGATGGATTTCTTCTTAATGACTGCCTACGCATTTCTATGGGCGTTTAGGGGTACAAGTAAGCCAGAAGTTTTTATATACCTATTGGTCATTTTCTTGTTTTTTGTTTAACCTACTTATTCCGTCGAAAACTAGATTTTGCCCAAAATTTTATTCACGGATTTTTAAAAATACTAATTCTGATTCCATTGATGAAAATAAGCCAAATTTTTGAATATGTATTTTCCATCGTAATCAACATAAAAAGTTGACAAAACGAAAAACTAAAACGGACCTAATTCTATTATTTTTTGCAGATTGTTTATGTTGCCAGAAACGCTCGCGACACGTGCGTTTCATATTTTCACCACTGCAGACTTCTGGAAGGATATCAAGGTGGTTTTGAACAATTCTGCGAACTATTCCTTCAAGGAAATGGTACGAAAATTATTACGTTGAAATTTTGAGACGAATAATTTTTGGCAAAAAAGGTCATAAATGAGATGCTGATACGTCGTACCAATCACCATTTTATATTTTTTGGCTCCTTCTGGTAACACTGAGCCGCATTCACGTTTTTGCAGTTCCACAAAATTCACAAAATAAACCATCGTTTCGACTACGGTACTCAACTAACTCTCTTTTCTAATAGTATACCTAATCGAGTAAATTTTGTTTTCATCTAAGAGGTAAAAGCGATATATAACTACCTACCATGAACCAGTTTTTTTTTTCTTCATTTGCACGGAATTTAAAGAGAAAAATATTCTATGTGAAAAACGAAAACAAAAAAAAGAAAAAAAACAAAATCTACCAAATATATCGGATGTTTTTAAAAATTTTTCAAACTAAAAATTATTGTTTTTCTCAGAAAATTGTTTCGTATTGTGAGAAAATATTGCTAGCTGAAATTTTGTTAAAAAAAAAAAATAATTTTAGACGACAGAATTTTCAGCTCGTTACCTTTTTTGTGTAAAACTGTTGCAATGAAATTATAATTTTGAAGAAATTTACAATTTTTTTTTCCTAGAAAAAATAAATTTAAAACTTTTCACTCGTCCCATCATCTTGAAAAATATAAAATAAATAAATAAGAGAAAATAATTTTCAATGAACAAATGCAAGAAAGAATAAGATGAAGACGTTCCTTCTTGACGTGGAAGAGAGATTCACATAAAAATATAAGCTATGATATGGAGGAGCAGTCAACATAATAATTGAATATTTTTGTTGTTATTTTGATAAAGTTAATAGTTATTTGTGATACAAGTGTATAAAGTAGGTGATTTCGATTTGATTGTGATTTTTACAGCATGAGCCGAAGATGAGTGATGCAAATCATTCGAGTATCAATCACCTAATACATACACGTGTGTTACACACTATTTTTTGCAATATCTCTCCCACTAAAAAAAAATAAAATTATTGTAAATAAGTCAATATTTTTGCAATTACGAAACATATAAGCGCAATTAACTATCCCTATGCTTTCAACGAAGCCTTGTGGCGTAGTGGTTACAATGCTAGCTCTCTACCATAGATGTTGGAGGTTTAAATCCCCATAGCAGAGAAACTTTTACAAAAAAAAACGTAAATAAATGACAACGAAAAATAGGACCAGTGTATAAAATGATGCCTGTGCCCAAAACAATGTATAAAGTATATACTTTACACATTGGTCCTAAATGGTTCTAAAATTCCCTGCCTTATACATCATCAAGTTGCATATAAAAAAATAGTTTATAAACAGATGCAGCAAAAATATTTTGTTGTTACTTTGATCAGTGTGTTAAAATTTCAATGTAAAGAACTATACTTAAGAGCCAATAGTTAGAGATCAATATTATCACATTTTCAACTCCAATATTATTACCAGGCATATTTCTGTCATACCATATCATAATATTTTGTACAATTATCCTGAAGATACTTACCTATTCATTATTTAAAAAAATAATATTAAAAAACTAACTTTTTCCACAGTCTGTTTTGGACCATTTTGGGATCACATTCTTGGCTATTGGGGACAGAGGAATAATCCAAATGTGTTGATACTCAAGTACGAAGACATGAAAGAAGTGAGTAACCTATAAACTATACCTTTTCTTTAAGGTGATAAAATTAGCTATTAACTCGACAATTAAGTAGATATAATTATCATTATTATATTTGTATTAGTACCAACCTACTTTCTGCAGGGATAAGTGATTCTTAACAAAGATTAAACAATGCATAAAGATAACATTGAAAATTCATAATTACAAAAGTATTTCAATTTTTGGACTTTTTTAAACTTTTCAATGGAACCAAAGAGTTCTTAATAACATTAGTTCAAGAAAATTAGCTCAAAAAGTGGCTTAGAAAGAAAATAATTTGTAAAAAGCTGAAATTTGGTGTACTTACTTATACTTTTGTTCAGCGTCATTATTCTTCAAAACTCCCTAAAAGTCTTGGTCAGAGGGTTGCGAGTGTGAACCATATCTCCAACTAATATAGACTACAAGTATGTATACTACTGTATCTTAAATACACCATCTAATGAAAACTCAATTGGAGACAGTGGAACCAAACTGGTAAAATTTGTGGTGCCCCAAGGCATTATTGAGAGCATTATCAAGCATAAAAGAGCAGCTCTCGTGCATTAGTGGCAACGTTTTTCAATTGCTTAGAATTGAGTTAGAGATGTTATACTTTCAACTCAGATAACAAAATGCAAATGATATACTTTCCAAGTATGTGGTGTGAAAAGGAATCAAACCAATGAGTAAAGTAGAGAAAACTAAAAATAGAGTGAAAGATAAAAGTTTTTTTTTTGTTATTCATACACCAAAAAAAAGGTTATTAATGAATCAATTTTGGATACCGAAGTTTGATGTTTCCAAATTAATTTGAAACATGTAAAAAAAATTTCTTCATGTGGGGATCATCAACTCTGTATGAGGTAAGGGGCTTGGGCCACTCGATGGCAGTTGCCACCAAAAGGTTGGTAATTATTAGTGTCTTGCATTTTAAACAAACATACTTCTGTTTGTCTGTAATTAACTATAAATTCAGGAAGATAATTTACAATGTTTGGACCATGACTAATCGATAGATAAAGATCACTGTGATACCACAGACTGGTACACGAACTCATACGTTGTTTCTTATCAGTTTCTATTAAGAAATGACCCACTTACTATGACATAATACATATGTACATATATACTACGTGTGTGTGCGTGCGTGTGTGTGTGTGTGTGTGTGTGTGTGGGTGTGTATGTGTGTATGGAGCCGACTATATGTATAAACTCACAAACTGGCTACAAAATCAACAGTGTTCACCCAGGCTTTGGCTCCCCCCCCCCGTACATTATGTACAAAGTGGCACTACACGCAAATAGGTGTTGGCTACCTTCTTGTTGAGAATCCTCTTCACAACAAGGTATTCCACACTTCCCTAGTGAAGAAATGTTTTTTTTTTTTTTTTTTTTTAAATTTAATAATTTTATTTATTTCTTCGCTGAAAAAAATTTCATTTCTTCACAATAATAGAAATGAAGTTTTTTATTGACTGAATGTTTTATTTATTTCTTCATAGCGCCCTTTAAACATTGGCAAATGGAGGTACTGTTTATATAAAAAAAGGTAATTTTACCCGGTAATGCCTGTACATAATAGTACGTAATTACTTGACCTTTCAGTAATTATTTAATTATTTTAAAAAATTCTGTGGATTAAAGGAGTCGACATATATTTAATCGAACAATTATAATAACATTTTTTTTGGTGGATTTGCTGCAATAAATATTGTATGGAAACAGTTTGCCACTTGACGATAATCAACTTGTTGCAATTACTACTCATCGAAAATCGCGAAGTTGTCCAACCAGTTGCCTAAATTTTTCTCATTTTCGTTGCGTGTTATAATAAGTTAGGTTAAAAACGAGTTTTCAAAAAATATCCTTTTATAATTTGAAGAAGAAAACAACGCGGCGAAAAAGAGAATATGAGATTTCTCACTTCCCCCCCCCCCCGAGGCAGAAACAAACAAAAATTGAAAAAACAACTGATAAAAACGGATATAAGTGTACGTGTGCGAGTGTCATAACACGTGAAAGCAGCGCTAAAGTTGGTCATCCGATGTACTTCGACAAATTGTGCGAGTAGAATAAAAGTGTATAAAAATGTTGAGGAATGAGCCTTTTAGGCTATAATTATACTTATATATTGATTAGTATAGATGCATTAGTGAGAATAAGTTTACAGTATTAAATAGTCACCTACCAACCTAATTAACAGAAAAATAGGTACTTTCAGATGTAATTTATTTAAAAACTATGAGTTCGATACAGAAGTGTGTACAACACTGTTTCTTAGCGATTTTTTAGTCTTCTTTAAATTTTTATTTCGAAATTGTTTTCCAATATGAAAATTAAGCGAAATAAATGCGAAAAACTGAATAGTGACTCATTTTCACCTTTCCCCCGGGGGACGTTTGTGTCCGTTGTCCCGAGACTGTTCGGGTGTTGTTAAGGATGGTAAAGCCAATGTATTACGTATAAAGCAAATTTCAGGTTACTATAAATTGTTTCCTTTTCAGATCCTAATTTGCGTGTGATTCAGTTATTATATTTTTAACCAAAATTATTCTGGTAACGATGGGTGTGCTTATAGGTATATAGGAGAAGGTGCTTAACACAATGGTAATAACTATACATATAGGCCATAGGTACTGGGTATCTTTTAGCCTAAGCTTTTTCATACAAATTATTGGTACGTAAAATTTTGCAGGACCTTAAATCAATCATTTACAAAGTAGCTGATTTCTTGGGGAAAACACTGAACGAAGAACAAGTTGCGAAGCTGTTGGATCATTTGTCTTTTCAAAGTATGAAAGAAAATCGAGCTGTGAATTACGAACCCGTCATCGAGGTGAACAAAAAATACAATCTGATCGAAGAGGATGGAACGTTTATGCGTTGTGGTAAAGTGGGCGAGTGGAAGGAGATCATGAATACGGAACTAACGAACCGGTTTGAAAACTGGGAAACGGAAAATCTGAAGGATACGGGCTTGTTTTTTACATTATAAATTTTTTCATTTACTACAATATGGTAGCTTATACGCTATCTCTTTCCAAAATGTTATTAGCAGCTGTTTTGTTTTTTTTTTTTTTTTTTTTTTTGTTTTTTTTTTTTTTTTTTTGACATAGGTAATATATTCTTTTACTACTTCTGTTTTTTTTATTATTCTATTTTTTTTCATGTCTCGAACTTAGGTGAAGGGGATAAACGTACAGATACCATTATTGCTGCGAGAATGATTTTTTCGATCGATTTAAGACAAAATATTATCATTCAGAAAATCTCTGTACCGAATAGAAAGACTCTCGTAAGTCGTAGTACAGAAAAAGTAGTCATTTAGCTTACGGTGGGATACGAGCCTGCAAATACAAACTATCAGGGCATAGATTCGTCGTCGGTAACAAAGAAAACTAACGAAAGAAAATTTTGTCAGATCACGCTGGCAATTCTTACACAATACTAAAAAGCAAATCCAACTTAACAGTGTATATGTCCGTTTAAATTAGCTTCATTCTTATCAGGAACCTTAAAATCGCACAACGAACCCTATAATCTCCTTCTAAATAAATGTACGTATAAATAAGTAAATAAATAAATGAATATATACCGAAATAAAATAAATATACCATAAATCAATAAGTACGGTAATAGAATAATTTAAGAAGAGAAGCCGGGGTAAGACATGGACATGATCCGAAGTAATTAATTGTTTGAAAAACAAAAGCTACTTCTTAACAACTTCCGTAAATATTGACCATCTGATTAAAGTCTGACGTAGGTAGATTTCTTACTGACTGGGTCAGCTCCCAGCTACACTTAACTGGGCCTTAGTTAAAACCCTCGTGTGCTGACATTTATTTGCATCTTCGGTAAGTATTTTGTTTTAAATATCAAGTCCACAACAAAATGAATAAATCAAATCCTTAGCCTAATACTAACGTTCGTTCCAAATTTCGTGACTATCGAATAAAAATTGCTACCTGTACCGAGGTAACAAGAAGTTGTCTCATAATTATATGATTGTGTAATTATGAATTCGAGTTATTAGTGCAAAAATTTTCCCTGAGTTTTGAAACGAAAAACGTACCAATAGAAAACCTACTTGAAAAAACTTTTAATAAAAATGAGTTCTGAGAAAAAGAAAAGTAATCCTTTAATTTTTTTTTTTTTACATCCTCTCATCTTCTATCAAGGCCGCTACACACGATTCTCTGATTTTTCTGTTTTTCGTGTTTCATAATTTTGTGGGAGAGGGGGAAAATGAGCAACTGAACGCTAAATAACAAAATAAAAACTGGGAATCGTGAGTGCTGGCGCAGCTGCAGGTAATATTTAGACCATCTAGTAAGCATAAAACAGTCCAAAATGACGTCATGTAATACCTATTGCTGGGAGAGGAGACGTTGTTCGCAGGTAACTTTATGGCTCCGCGCCTAAACTTGTCTTCTTTCCATAATATTGGTTAGTTTATTTTTTGATATTTCGATCAATCGAAGGGAATTTGTTGATGAATTCTCTTCGATTTACGTTTATTGGCACTAATTCGTCGACGAATCAAAGGGAATTTGTTGACAAATTAAGGCCGTTAAATACACCCAAATCCCCTTTGATCTGTGTGTGTTTATAGATATTAATTCGTTGACAAATTGAATAGAATTCGTCGTTGAATTCTGTTCGATTTGTTTGCATTTATCAGCATTAATTCGTCGACGAATTAAGGCCGTTAAATATACCTGAATTCCCCTTGATTCTTGTGGGCTTATAGACATGAATTTGTCAACAAATTCCTTTCAATTCTTGTGTATTCAACAACTGACTCATTCACAACTGATTCATTCATGTTTATAATTATCACAGTGGTATTTAAATTTCATGGAAAGAAGACATGTTCATGCACATGCACACAACCAACAAGGAGCCATAAAGTTACCTGCGAACAACGTTTCCTGCTGGGAGTCGTTCTTTATCTAATTCCTCTTTAAAATGCATGTTAGACAAGGTTAACTGATGAAAATTTCCCAGTGAGATATGTTTTTATGCAGCTTGGCACGTTTTTTGTTTCATAACTCAATGAAAATTTGGGCATATAAAACTAAAATTTATATAATTATCTTGCTGTGATCCAATTTATTGGTACCAGGTTGCAATTTTTATCCGATAGTCACGAAATTTAGAACAAACATTAGTACTAAGTCACAAATGTAACCTATTGATTTTGGTGCAGAGTGGTCGTACCGTACATGCGGTACCAGTATTTTTAAGCAGGTTTTATTTAGAAAATCTATTTATTAAGCTAGGTTCGGTATTAGCCCCCATGGTTGGTATATATATATAAATGTCAATTTATAATTTTTGTCCGATAATCACGAAATTGAGTACAAACATTTTTACTGAGCCAAGGACCAGACCTATTGATTTTAGTGCGGACTGGTTGGATGGTACTTCCGGTGCTACCATTTTTGTATTTATTTTGGCTATAAAATGCTCAAATTTGCATCAATAGCCACGAAATTCGAAATAATATTTATTTTGATTCGTTGAAGTAGCTTCTAATTTTTAGCGCGGATCCGTCGGGCTGTACTTCCGGTACCGCCGTCTTTGTGTTCATATTGGTCATAAAACGGCGAATTTTGAACTATACATGTACGAAATTTGAAATGAATATTCACTAAAATTTATTGCAGCATGCTAACCAATTTTGATGCGGATTGATCGGACGGTACTTCCGATAAAGCATTTTTTCTCCCTTTTTTCTAATTTGCAAGAACTTTTCTTTTTACAAGAATTAACCACATGCTCTTGTTTTCTTTTTTTTTATTTCATAACTTTATGGTATATTTCTTCGGTTTTATTTTAAATTATATGATGATGTACCATACTTTATCATCTTAATTTATTTTTTATTTTTTCAAGAAAAAATGCTTTTATATTTTACATTGTATAATATTTTGTCAGCAGCTAACACATTTCATACAACCATAACATACAATTAACGCATACAGACTTACAGGCAATTAACTGACCATCAACATTCATAAATTTCTCTCAAAAACCTACCTTTTTTAGCCAGGCTTGCTACGCTAGAGTTTGTTGTTTTTATTTCCACTATAAGATTCTAAATTTTATCAATAGCTTTCAAAATTTGAAACAAATATTCAGCATAATCTATAATTATAACTTGCTATCAATTTTGGTGCAGATTGGTTACACTATTTTTTGTTTTTATTTATTATGTGAAATGTCCAATTTTGGACCAATAGGAATGTAATTGAGAGATAGTTATTTGTGATATAAATGTATAGAATAAGTGATTTTGATTTGAATGAGATTTCTACAGCACAAGCTGAAGGCGGTTGATACAAATCATACAAGTATCAATTATCTACAGTATATACATGTGTCACACACTATTTTGCTATTTAAATTGTAATAATATAATTATTATTAGGAAAATTGATTGTTTTTTAACTGTGACTCTTTCCTCATGAATTTGATAATTTAGGACATATTTCACAGTATCCTAAACTTTCCCTGGATTCAATGTTTTATGTTTTTGGGCAGTTTTAATAAGGAAATTTATTGGAGAAAATTTGTAGGGTATTTTTAGTATGTTCTGTGGTACAAGAGAAAATTTACACCATTGTACAATAGGTTCACCTTTTTACTAGAAACCGACATTATATTTAATCTAAGTGTTTTTGAGTATTAGTAACCCTGTATAATTAATTACGGACTATCATATTTCTTTGAAACACACATTCGCAAATTTTAATGCTCAATTTTTCTCCCATTGGTCACACTTTTTGTCAGTCATCAAAATTTTACCTTTGGTATAATTTTAATAAACAATGCATTAACTTTTGAAAAACAAAACTGAATAACGATAGCAAACAAATTAATTATTTACCAGGTGTAGGATGTATAATGCTATGGGACCAGTTTGTCCAAAAATCAAAGAGAATCCAGTTTTGTCTATGGTACACTTGTTTCATGGTACCCTAGTCTTCCCACTTGCGACTAATTCGTATAATTTTGAAGGGGCGAGCCTGAAGGGAAGTGGATGGACAGAAAAATTTGTTCGGCAAAATGACATCATGGACTAACTTCGGAATTTTTTAATATTTTTTTTTAATTGCAAGTATAATGAAAAATTCAAAAAAACGAGAATAGGCCCCACACAGAATTCCAATACACGAAACAGTGGACTAAAAAAAAAAAAAATTTATCAGACTCTAGATCAGAATCTATGGGTCGGGCATGCTAAGCTTCTATTTAATTAATCACTGAGCCACAGCAGTGTTTGGTGACTGGTCTGTCATAGATATCCCTACAATTACTTCTCGTTTTTATTTTTTCAAGTATCAGGCTCGCCCCATTTAGTCATAAGTCGGTCTCCTCTACTGACATAACACTTATATATACAGTCGAATATTTAAAAAAGGAATTCAGCTTTAAATTTCGTGACTCAAAACAGACTGGCATTATCACTCACCGTTATTATACAGAATACCGCAAATGGACCTTACGATGAAATATTATGTTCTCCTTATATTAATTTATTAGCATGAGTTGGACCTACCGGTAACCCAAAGTAACTTCTTTAAAGGGTTAAAAAGCCAAAGAGAAATAAGAAATTCGTTCGTACTCAGATACGAGAAATACCTAATCAAAAACTCATTGAAATTGATGGCTTTGGAAATGAATATTTTATTTTTCTTAATGATTACCTAGCAGAATTAGTCATTGCTCGAAAAAATTTTCTATCACGTTAAAAATCTACCAGAGATATTCGAAAGCATATAATTGGAGGAAATCGACAATTTTTTACAGATAAGTCTCTCGCATCTAAAATGTTTCCTCTACGAATATACCCAAAAACAAATTTTCAGCTTTTGATACAAAATGAATTACGTATAACATGTTCCATAGAACACATGTATTTTTACAGCGCAGATTTGATCATTCTCAGTTTATCAGTTGCACAGCCACGTTAATGCATAATTCATTTGTACTCCTAGAGATCGTTAATCTTTGCGCATGCCAAATTTATAGGGTGTTGTTATTTCTACCAGCTTGGTTGAGGAGTTGCTCGGATCTGTACTGAATATGAACGAGATTGCTCGTACTCCCTGGGTGTTCCTTTATTTTTCGATGTTATCATTATAGTGAGAAAAAATATACGAAAATTTAGCAAATCTGAAACTACAAAATAAAAAGTCAGTTTTTCATTTCTTTTTAATATTAATACTTTATAATATTCACAATGTTTTCGTACGAAGATTTCATTCTTGACTTGAAGAAAAATAATATTAGTTTTGATGAAGATGATAAAAATATTGAATGTCTTATTGAAAGTGAAGAAAGTTTTGAAAAATTTTCACCAAAGCTGAAAGAAGCCGGCATTTCATTTTCAATCCGTTCATCAAATACTAAAAGTACGTCAATGAATTCTGAAAAGGTATTTTCTTACCTACTCAATTAACTTCAGACCTGTCACACACATCAACTAAGCTACGAGTTGGACAGGTACTTGTGCTATTTTAAATATGATGAAGTTTTTTTGGACACCGCAAGCTAATATTGTTTCATAAAATATTCAACTTAAATTTGACATTACATCAATAATCTACAAAATAAATTAGGGTACTTAATTTTTTGGTAAATGTAAATTGAAAAGTGAAAAATTCCCATTCTCCAATCTCCATTAACTATAATGATGAAAAAATCTGATAATTAAGACTTGTATTTCTATATCACTTTGCATGATTCACAGAATTATTTGAAAATAAACGCCTCACCTAAGCTAGTAGAAATAACAACACTCAAATTTATAATTTTGTAAATATAATTGACGAACCTTTATCAATATTTAATTTTTTCATTCTTGAACTATGTCGAAAAAATTGTAGTACCAGAAACTAGAAGATGAATCAGCTCAATATTTATACGGATATTTTGTGTCAAAATTTTGCGAAGGATATGTGAAGTGTGACGGTGTACTGTTGCCTGAATATTTTATTGAATTTGGCGATAAAATACAAGAAATGGATATTAAATCCGATGATATTTGGGTTTGTTCATTTTCAAGGACAGGTAAGGAAGTGATTGACTTTTGTCTAAATGAAACAATTTTTGTTTATAAGCAGATACCTACACCTATTTCTACTCAACTATTCATGGAGAAGATATTATAGATGCATTGTCGTTTTAAAAAATTGTTGATTTCTTCCCTTCGTACTTTTCAATCCTAAATTACTTGTGAAAATGGTTAACGGTTTTTATTTTACATAATTATATGAACAAACAATGGAGAAAACTTGAAAAAAAAGAAATGAAAAAGAAAACAACAAAAAAAGACGATAAAAATGGGCTAAAACCAGAAAAATAATGGTTTTAAAATTTCTAAAGCAAAATTTAAAGAGTGGAGCTATTGAAGTTGGCACTGTATTCCTTTCTTGTGTAGGCTAATCCTACAAACATAGGAATTGGGCACCTACGTCCATTCCATCTAATTTTATAACCAAACTTTTTAATTCGAACCGACTTCAATATATTCCTAATTCTAGTTCCCAGTTGTTGCTTGAGAAATTTTAAAAATGTTAGTTTTCTTTTTTCAGTCCAATAATTTCATTCGTTTTCATTTTTTATAACTTTTTACCCAGTTTACTTGCAAATGGGCTATTAAAATTGATCTCACACCAATGTTGGGGTTGGGGATAAAGATTATATTTTCAATGAGAAAAGAGAGAAATTAGTACCATTTTCTTACACTGACCTAATTTTTGTTAATGTATAGGTATAATATAATTATATCATGCAAGTATGTAGTTACGTATTTCCCAAAATTTTAAGTTCACAGTTTTGAGAAAACTGAAAAATGGATAGAGCTGAAATTTTCACGAGAGATAGTATTCACATAAAACAAGTTTAAAAGAAGTTTGGTGTCTATTAATTCAGTAGTTTTTGAGAAAACTGAAAAATGATAATTTCTAAGAAAATACGTTTTTTCAGGATTTTGAGGAAATAACGAAAGGTATTAGTCTGAACTTTTCAGGATGGCTATCATCCTTATTTTGGTGCAAGTCTGATAGAAATTTAGTACCTATTAACTCAGTAATTTCTGAGAAAACTGGAGAAGAAAATTTGCTAGAGAAAATTTTGTGTCAACTGTTTTGAGAAAACTACCAAACAGATAGGACTGAAATTTTTACTAGAAACAGATTCTATTTGTGAGAAGATCTGAAAGATATTTGGTTCTTATTGGTTATGTAGTTTCTGAAAAATCTGGAAAAGAAACATTTTTCATAAATTTGGTTTTTAACAATAAAACATCGATACATTGATATTTTTGTTAAAGATATCACTACATGATATGTCACTGAGTCCAATTTATAGATTTCCCTACTTGTTTAA
Source organism: Ericerus pela (assembly GCA_011428145.1). Taxonomy (NCBI): domain Eukaryota; kingdom Metazoa; phylum Arthropoda; class Insecta; order Hemiptera; family Coccidae; genus Ericerus; species Ericerus pela. The sequence goes on along the minus strand of WOFM01000637.1, from coordinate 2,651,711 downwards.
GACTACGGGAAAATGAGAAATGTGGAATATCGTCCTTTCATTGTTGTTGTTGCGAGAAAAAAAAACTGTTCAGGAGTGTGAATTGGAGGGGGAAAAAAAGTGTCAGTGGAAAATTGGGACGTATTTTTTTTCCAGTGTTGCTGACATTAGTAAAAAAATAAAAAATAAAATAAATTCATGTATTTTTTTATTATTGTTATTATTGTTGTAAAAAAAAAAACAATAGACCATTGTAAAAAATTAAACTGAAGTTGATTTACACAAAAATATTAATATTGCACAGAACAAAATTATAACATAATCAAAATAAAACAATACCAACAAATTATTAGGAATTAATTATTTAAAAAGTATAGAAAAAAAAGTTAACACATGATTCCAAATTTTTTTCTCAAAAATGTCTTCTTGCCTACCAGTTGAAATGTGGATTATAATTTGCAGTTATCTTGAAACAAAAGAAATAAATCAGCTAAGGTTCACATGTAATCATTTCATTAATGTAATTATTCCGTCACATTTTTGTAGATGTTTTAGTTCGATTACAAAAATGTGTTGAACAAAATATAGACGACTATTATTCCAAATTCTAGGAATAATTGCTGTCTATATGATACCTGTTCTCACGGACAAACACTACTAGATATGCTGACAATGAAGAGTCATCATATTTGGCGGATATTCTGACATTACGTCGCCTATTTTACATTGACCATTTTGAAGTATGATAATAAAATTACAGACTCTGCGTTGTCTTCAATCGAAGACAAATTCATTCCTTTGACTACTCTCGAACTGAAAAGTTAAGGTGTCTACACTTGAAGATTGTAGGTCATTAGGTTTTGCTAAGTTATAAGACAGAATTAGATTTAAGTAATGAAGAATAATTGAAGAATTAAATTATTAATGTTATGTGATTTGTAGTATTGAATTGTAATAAAGAGATAAATAAAAGAATTTGTCTCTAAATTGTCAAAGTTTTCTAAACATAAGAAAACATTTGCTACAGTAATATAGGAAAATAAGTATCTGACTAGGGATGTGTCAATTTTCTATATTTTTCCTACTCATATTTTATACATGGATAGAAAGATAATAGGTATTGAAAACGACGATTGATATCATAATCAGATTATTCACGATAAAGCCTTTTGTGAAAATAAGAAATTTAAAAAAATTAAATCTATTATTTTCCATGAATTTGCCAATATAGAATATACAAAATTGTATTATTTCACTGGTTTAAACGATTTATATGGTTGTGATAGTAATAATAATAATTCAACTGTATATATACATCAACCAGAGGACCTCAATAGCTTAATTAATATCAAAGAATTAAGGTTTAAGGGGTTAGAAGAGGAACATTCCATTCAAAAACATGGTTTTTGTTAGACAATGATAATTTGCGGGAATTTCCTTCAACAACTAACACTTCACATGAATGTGTGGTCAAGCAGAATAAGGTCTTCGTTTCGTTTGCCCGAATGTCTGAGTCCTCATGTTATCATTATAAAATGTCAGAGAATCAGATTATGAATTCCTTTCAATGCTAAAAATTTTTTTCTCAATACTTTGTAAATAATTAATTCATAATAATTCATTCGTACTTTTTTTATTTTTAAATTTTATTGTGTAATGTTAATGGTTTTGTGTAAATCAACTTCAATCTAATTTTTTACAATAGTCTATTGTTTTTTTCTTACAACAATAACAATAAAAAAAAAAAATACATCAATTCATTTTTTTAATTTTTTTACTGATGCCAGCAACATTGGAAAAAAAAATACATCACATATTTTCCCTCTCATACTAACACTTTTTTCCCCTTCCACTCGCACTCTTTTGCCACTGTCTTAAACAGGTTTTTTTTTTTTTCTTCTTTCCCAACAATAATGAAAGGACAATATTCCGTATTCTTCACTTTCCCATCGTCTTAAACATGGTAAAGTGGAAATCTATAAATTGACCTCTAGTGACAAATCATATGTAGGTAGTGATATTGATAAAATCAGTACATCGATAGGTTTGTCCGATATTTGTTGGGATCACCAATCCTCCTCTTCTCACACTCCTACGAACACTAGACACTATTCATGTATATATTCTATAACACTTATCTATCTGGTAACACTGATTCTGTAACCATCACACAATTGGCAATAATTGTGTACATTTGTCTCACACAACTGAAACATTTTAATCTGTGTAACTTAAATTTTTTCCTGAATTATACGCTTCTGAAACGCAACTTCGTTCACACTTATTTTTATGTTTGTTTTCACTCGAGTTTGTGTCCTCAACCTCTATATGTTGGGTGTACCAATCCTTTTCTCTCCACACTGATGAACAACACTTAATCTTTTCTTAAACTCTCTCATTCATGGTAACACTTTCTTTCCCATTCATTCAACTTTATTCAATCTAATCGTACCTAATTGGGAACTCTGTATCGCTTGTTAAACTATCATACAGATTGTTATACTCGTTTTACATGAAGTATAGTATACTTCTACAGCTTGACTGAGTCTTTTTATTCGTCATCCGAGGTCCTTGACTCATCACTATAATATTGGTAACTATCGATGATACAGATATCGATAACTATCGATTTTATTTTATAATTTTTTCAGATATTAGAAATTCAGTTTTTTTTTGGGAATTATTAATGAAAATTGTCAAACTGGGTTTCTAGCTAAGCATCGCTGCGCCAGTTTTTTTTTCTGAAAATTTTTTCATTCTTTGAAGAAATGTTTAAGTTAGTTAGGTACCTAATAATTTTTCAGTTCAGATTAAAATTTGCGTTGCCTAGCATAATTTTTGCTTTGAAATAAACAACGTCTTATGCTGACAACTTGAAAATAATTAAACAGAATTAAAAAAAATATAACAATAGGGTATTGCGGAGGGGTCCGCTATAATTTGGAAACACTGGGGGCACTCATAAAAATTCAAAAAAAAGTTTTGATTATAAACCACTTGTTTCGCTGTTGCAGGCTCTCGAAATTTTAATTAATTATTTATAGCAAAGTCAAACAGGGAAATTGAAAAAAAAAAAAATTATTTAATTTTTGATGATGAAACTTCAATGTTGCAGTCATCAGGTACAGACATTCAAAAAGGTCCTCTTGACAAACTGCCTATCTACATACATGTACTCACAAATTACACGACAAAAATACGTGACTGGATGATGCATTGCCTATTGTAACTACAGCAAGGCGATTTATATTCAGAACGCATCTAAGAATTGGAAATATTACCGAGGGCAGTTGGTAAGGAGAACATTTTATTAATGTATTCGCGAGTGTTATAAGATTTCATCATCAAAAATAAAATTTCAAAACATTTTTGAATTTCCTTGTTTTATTTTGTTATGGAAAATTAGGGGAAACTTTGAAACACTGTTTCTCGACCTGAAAGAAGTTTCTCCATTTCGTTTTTTCCTCATTTCTTTTATGAACACGAGTCATTTTGAAGGTAAGTATATAAGTCTAAATTAGTTTTCATATTTTTGGTGTCGAAAAAAATTCAATACATTAATTTGGTGCATTAAGGACAATGCTACACTCTTTTCTTTTTCTTTTTTTTTTTTTTTAAGGAACAACTTGGACTCAAGAAATGATTTGGTGTATTTCTCACGAAGCGGACCTAAAGTCTGCTGAACAAGATTTAAATGAACGCTTCCCCTTTTTGGAGTAAGTCAAAGTTGACTATTTTCTAAACTAACTCATCGCACGTAGACGATGTGAAACAGATGTTGAAAAATTTTAGGACAGTGGATGTCGCAAAATATTATATTTTTTAATATATATTTTCATTTCGGTTCATCGAAAAATTTATAATAATGTACCGATATAAAATGCATTCGTCAATCTTTTTTCTGATTGACTTCATTGTAAGACGGTCGATATTTGATGTCTGAAAATCCGGAAGTAATCCTTCCTGATTTTTTACTCGATTCAGTTAGCTACGTGAACAAATTGAAATCACCACGATTCATAAAATCACTCTTGCCTTTCACATTTCTTCCGCAAAAATTACAACGAAATGAACCAAATGCAAAGGTATGACTTTATTTAGAATAATATTATTAAGGTAAAGCATAGATATCGAAACACAGTTACCCTTGCCAAGAAAATTAAGGAATTCTGTTGCAGACCATAATTATATTTAAGTTGTAGAAATTCTCATCGGGAATTATTGTTTACTTTGGCCTTTTATTGTGTTGTATTAACCCTACTAAAAATATTAATAAGTATGCCTACCAATGTAGTGGTAGGAGTTTAAGTAAATTTGTTTTACGTCGCAAGGACGAATAAAATATTATCGTTGTCACACATCTCAGCACGCGCCTCTGGTTGTTAGACAACTGTTTAGCGTCGCCTCAGCCCAGTATCTCACAGTCATGTCAAGTCCCTAGCGCATCGCTAGTGTGCACGGGACTCATGGGCGTAGCCATGTATATTCATAAGTGGAAGCGTTTAAGTTTTCAGTCCGTATCAAACTGCTTATCGGGCTGCAAGAAAGAGAGAAAAAAAATTTTGTTTTTCTCATTCTGAGGATTCTCAGCAAAAATTAAATTTCAATTTAGGCGAATTATTGAATTTGAGGTCCAGTGAAAAACACTTTGCTGCTGCTACCACGTAGTGGTAGGAGTTTAAGTAAATTCGTTTTACGTCGCAAAGACGAATAAAATATTATTGTTGTCACACACCTCAGCACGCACCTCTGGTTGTTAGACAACTGTTTAGAGTCGCCTTAGCCCAGTATCTCGCAGTCATGTCAAGTCACTAGCACATTGCTAGTGCGCATGGGACTCGTGGGCGTAGCCATGACAACCTATGTAGAATACAAATCTTGAAGCATTACTCCATAATGCTTTGGCTTGTCTGAGCCCTGGATTTTTTCTGGTAAGTAATAACACTGTAGAATTTGTTGTTTCAACGGGGCAACCAACAATTTTTTTTTTGTTTTTATGTGGCTCTGTGTGTAATGGCGCATGCGCATAGAGGGAATAATTAGTGAAATAATATGGGAGAAATAACTTTGTGCTTGTATGTTTATTATAGTAATAATATTTTGGTATTCTTTCAGATAGTGTACGTCACAAGAAATCCTCGTGATGTTTGTATTTCATATTTCCACCATAGCACGTTCCTAAATGGATATTGCGGTGATTTTGAAAACTTCTGCCAATTATTTCTCAATGGAAACGGTATAAAATCTATTTTCTAGAGATGTAACGAAAGAATTTTCGTAGGGGTGGCCGTAAAATTTCTAGTTTAAATTTTTGAAATTTCCAACATATAAGCAAAAATGAAGAAACAAGTTAACAGGTTTCACCTTACCAATGAAGATTGAAGATCGTAGTACATTGAAAATGATTATTTTCTAGTTAGTTTTTTGTGTGAGTAGTCTATAACTGGCTACCTACTATCTTGACCATCATATCTTTTCTTCTTGCCTTAAGCTCTCAAAATTTAAATTCTTCTTTTGGCAATCTTGTTTTAGATGCATCTACAACATTACTCTTTTTCATTGATTTTAAATTCGGTTTTTGTTCTGGATTAACTTTAAAACGAAGTCATTAAATTCGTTTTTCCTGTTTTCTTGAAAGTTTCTTTTCTAATATTGGTGAAGTTCGTAGGTAGTAGATATTTACATCAAATAGCATGTTGGTACCTCCGTTTCTCTATGTATTCTTGGGCATGATTGGAAATACCTAATTTCTTTCTTTTGAACATACATTAATATCTTTTTCACTCAATTATTATGATTTAATATGTCCAAGTTGCGCTCAATTTCTGTTTACATGTATTTTTCTAATATAATAATTATGTTCTTTAGAATGTATTAATTTCCTTTTGAGTCTCTTCAAGTGTATGTGTGTGAAGTAAATATAAATATGAGCTCAATCTCATTTAATTTGATTGTTTCGGATGTGAAATAAAGTATACAGCCAGACAAATCTACTTTCGACAATTTTACTTTTGACTTGTTGCTCTACTGTATTATGTGCTTCTAGTTGATTTTCACACGCTACGTTGAAGTTACGAGCGTAAAACAGTATTTTGAATTATGGATAAATTGGCAGACTCCGTTTTACAGTGAGGTTTTTTTGTGATAGATTTTTTTTAAAATTTAAATGAGTTTTTGATATTGCAGATCTCATCTATAGGTAAGGCATACTGCCAGGAAATGAGGAAAGCAAATGGTAACGAAATCAGTTGATACATAGCAAGGCAGTTGATTATTGAATATTTTTTTATGAATAATTTTCAATAATTATCTACCCATAAGAGGTATTGGAAGGTGAAAATGTGGTGTTACCAGAATATCATTAATTTTATTATCGAATACCAGCTACGAATGTTAAATTAGATGATAATGATAGAAGTGAAAAATTTACAATTTGGACTTTTACCTTTAATTTATCGTATTTGCCACTACTCTGTTTTTATTGATACATTTTGGATGCGTACTTACTTAATAGAATGAATTAAAACTGATCAGATACTGCAACTAAAATTGCCAGCACTTCCTAAGTAGGTAGGTATGAATAGGTAGTGTGGTAATAACAGAGAGTTCTATTAGTAGGAACAAAATAAAATGCACACTGCATTCAATTCAGAAATAAAAGTGAGAAACTGAATAAAATTTTCAATACAAATTAAAAGTGATACATTAACTTTTTATTTTCGTGTATTCTGTGACATTATTGTTTTTGTTAAACGTGTTTGTATTAAAACTGTTTGAGAATCCAACTAAATTATAATTACCTATTGAAACTTTTTTTTTTTTTCAATTTTACATTATGTCGAGTAAATTGGTGTATCATCAAGCGAATAGCGAATCACTCGAAAATATCCAGCAATGTTTTTCTACACAATTAAGTGCCGGATATGTAAAGTGCAAAGGTGTAGGGTTGCCGCAATATTTTCCACAGTTTGGCGACAAAATACGTGAAATGAATATTAGATCCGACGATATTTGGGTCTGCTCGTATCCAAAGACAGGTAAGTATGGGTAGTTGGTAATTTTTATTTATTTAAAAAGACTCGGTTAAATTCTCTTAAATTTTAATGTAGCTTATCTGCAGAGGAAAGACCGATGGGATCATCTATTGGATTTCTTTTAAAAATGGAGACAGTCTAAGAATCACTGACTTATGTATTAAATTACGATCGCCTGTAATCAGGGTCAGCATCTCCCTTTTTCTCTGTATGGTGCATAAAAGTTTTTTTTATAAAAATCTAATGCAGTTGTAGAAATAATTTCGGATGTGAAGCAGAAAATAACAAATTCTACCATCATAATGTATTATAGAAAATCAGATTTTTATAAGCTAAAAACATTTTTTTAAATGCAGGAAAGTTGATCGGCAGCCATTAAAAGTTTCATAATTTTTCGTCAAAATAAAAGACTTACTTATGTTATAGCTAAAGAGGCTCCATCACAAGAAGGATTTTAACGGTAATGTTGTCTATGTTTTTAAATTAAAAAAAAATTTCATGTTTTGGGATTCGAACCCGTGAATCCAGATTACTCAGCTAGTAATACAGATATACTATACTATGTTATTTTCATAGAGATATAATATATGTATATGTTGTTTACAAAAGCCATGCAGCCAAGTATCTATTATATACTCAATTATATTATTTATCGTGCATACGAGGCTCACTAATGCTGGAATGGTGTTTGGAATTAAAAATAATAAAGAAATGTGCAAAGTGAACACCCCGTGGGTAAACTATTTAGATAAGTTGACAAACTCTGATAAGAAATGGTGTCAAGAGTCAGTTTGGGAAATTTAATCCCACCTTGTAAGTACTGGTGTCATTTGCTCGATTTAAATTCCTTTCAATTTGAACTGGGTAGATGTTCTTGAAATTCATAGCAATATGTTACCGTGCTTTGAAAATCTTGTATGATTCTGGGTGTTGCTATGCTTCATTGATTTTTCTTCAAATTTGGCAAACTCAATAAACTTTCCAATCTACCTGTCATCAAATTTTTTGATTAACACTAAACACAACAGTTTACAAAATGTATTATATTGAATCTTGAATCATATTAAATAATTTAATATCGGCTTCTATTATTGAATTTTATGAATGAATTTCGAATTTGAGTAGGTATTGAATTTAGAACATGGTTTTGGTCTTTTACTTTTTGGTGTGGTATCAGGTACTCACACTTATGGGAGTGCGTTAACTTGTCTAAATATTTTAAATAGCCTTAATTGTAGCAATCCGACTTAGACAATGTTGAGATTAATACAGGTCTTTTATATATAAAACCCACTTTGTTAAAATTATCAAAACTAGTTTAGCAGATATATTTGGTTATACGTGCCTACATTCGAGTCTAACTGGAAATTTTTTTTTCTGCATAAAATCATAAAGATACCAATAGTGCTTCGCATACTGGAGGTTTGGTATCCGAATCTCTTTTTTATGAATGTTTTTCATATAGTGGGTAGTGTAGTGAGGTAAAAAAAAAAAAAAGAAGGAAAAGAGAGGGGTTTGGAGAGTGGAGCCCCAAATTAAATCAAAATTTGAAAATTATGAAAATACAGGAGCACAACTAACACGTGGCTCCTGTTTCATATGATGAAAATAATTATTTGACCAAAATAATTTTTTAGAGACATTTTTATCATATGCAAGGGTATATTTGAGAGTACGTCTTTTGTAACCTATTGTAATATTAGGACCAGTTTTTCTGATATATTTGGCAATGCGTATGTTTAAGCATAACTCGAAATAATTTTTTTCTTCATGGTATCATATCATCACATCAATGCAACCGATTAATTGATAATACGGACTAAACTTCTATCAGGCTTGCATATGCATAAGAATTATGCATTGTGAAAATTTCAGCTTGATCACTTTTGTAGTTTCTTCAAACTCTTTTTCAACCACTTTTTTAGAAATATTTTCTTCTCTACTGTTCTCGTAGACTACTAAACCTGACAACAAACTCCTATCAGACTTGGTCAAATATAAGAACTACCTTTGGTGAAAATTTTGACTCTATATCTATCGTGTAGTTTTCTCAATACCGTGAACGAACAATTTTCTTCAGCAATGTCTTCTATTCCTGTTTTTGCAAAAACTACTAATTGAGTAGACACCAAATTTCAACCAAAATTGCACACATATACTCATACAATAAAAATCTATTGTGGAAATTTCAGCCTAATTCCTGTACTAGTTTCTTCAAAATTATGGAAAAACTCCTTTCCCACGATTTTTTTGTTCTCCAGTTTTTTCAAAAACTGCTGAACCAATAAATATACTAAGCAAAATCTATCGCAAAAATAAAATGGTTAGGAATGCACTGAATATTTGGAAATTATATTCTCAAAATCTATGGGAGATAAACTGATGGTTGCGTAGTTATCGTTAATACCTCCTTAACAGACAAACTGCCTAAAAAGCTAGTAGGTTTTTGCCTCATTGGGTTTCTGGGTCCCCTGTATGCTGAGGCTAACAGCGATTGACCATCAGCATGCTGTACCAGTTCGACGATGATTACCAGTTTTACAAATGTTTTTACAGGAACAGAAGCATCTATGTTCAGTCAAAGAGGATATTTTTATTTCCATTATCATTAGGATGGTGTTGTATGTAATGATGTTTGAAACAGCAAATTTGCAAGCTAGCTTCTCCGTGGCACATTGTTATATGACATGTTCTATCACTTCAGCAACCTGTGATCAAATCTTTATGACAATGAAAATTTTTTGCATAATTTAATTTTTTTATTATTATTTTTTTGTTTCAATTTCACATGGTATCTTTCCGAATGGACTAATCAGATTGTTTATTAATTTATTACATTAAAAAAAAAACCTTAAACAGGCAGAAGACTTATATTTTTATCCTCCGAGTAATTTTTATCCATCATCTGTTTACAGATGGAACCGTAAATACCTGAAAGGACGTCCCCTTTGTCTAATCACAGATGCATGTTACAGGAACAACATGGACGCAAGAAATGGTATGGTGTATAGCTCATGAAGTCAACTTGAAAACAGCCGAAGAAGATTTATCGAAACGCTTTCCATTTTTAGAGTAAGTTAAATCAAAACTCACTTTTTTTTAAACAATAACTGTTTTTAATTTATACTTATTTAGGTATAAATTATATAAATAAGCAGTGAACATTACATAGGTATCTACTTGTTTTGTGAGTTTGAAAAGCAAATAAAATCAACAGATTTGTCATGAGTAAGAAAAAAAGTGCTCTTCAAAGCCTATCCAGGGTGGATTGAAACATTTAACATTGTACACATTTTATTAGTTACCATGTCTTCACCTTATATGGATGAAAAAAAAAAAAAAAAGGCTACCATCAACATACAAATAAAAAATATATAAATCTCTCTCTAGGTTGTGGAGGCAGAGACGACAATTGAGAGAAAAAAATATTATGAGCTACTACCTACATGTGATGTGGTTGTATATGCGTATGCATTGAACACGCTCACAACTACACAACTACTCGCAAAGATACAGTTTTTCTTCTCTCATTCCTCCTTCACACCAAAATTTTCACCAAAATATGCGCCATCTGTCTTCACGTTTTAGTTTTTACCCTGTAGTGAAAATAAAAATATTTACTACATTAGAAAAACAAGAAAAAAATTAATTAGTCCTATATGAAATTATATTTTTCAGATTCTGTTCTTTCTATGACAAAGGCGATTGGATGTCCAAAAATATAGAAATGACGATTCCAGATTATATGCTTGATTCATTTAATTATACGAACGAACTGCCATCTCCAAGATTTGTGAAAACTCATCTATCATTCGAATTACTTCCAGAAAAATTGCAACAGTTCAAAACTGATGCAAAGGTACGAAGTCTTCACGTTAAATAACAAATAGATTGGATTGGTTCATAAACTGGAAATTAAAAAGATTCACATTGATGGTACCTATCTCATAATCTCAGTTTTACCTATTTATTAGTTATCTTTTAATAGGAATTATAAGAAAATAGTCCAGAAATGACTGAAGACATTTGAAGATGCTTTCAAAATGTGATAAACTGATTGCAGTGGGGCGTTCAGTCGATGAAATTGGAAAATTTCTTCAAAATAAAGAAGAAAAATTATAGCGCCGCAAACCACGCTAGAAAATGTAGGTTTTCTTATGCAAAAAAATCTAAATAAATGAATAAATAAATAATTAAATAATTAAATACAAAAAAAAAAGAAAATGTGAAAAGTATTTACCAGAATTCCGGGTAAAAATTGAGTGTTAGAATACAACATAGGTGCATAAGTTATTAAATGATTGCTTAGCAATTAAAACAATAGCAAGCTTCTTAAAAATTATGAATTTTAGAATAAGTTGAGTTCAAAAAATCAACATAATAGAATGTAGGCTACCGAAGCACCATCCATCAGATCTGGACCAAAAATAATAGGGTTAATCCTTGTCTAGATCCAAATTATTGTACCAAATCTCATGAATATCGGATGAATATTTCGACCCTTAACGAGTTAAATCGAAATGTGTATAATCATATATACTATATAATTTTAGCTAATACTGGCTAGAGTTTCCTTCGATCATGAAACGAAAAACAAACTTACCCGTGACTTTGAGTCTCAGTACTAGACTGATGTTTTAATATAAAGATTTTCTTCGAAAACTGACATAAAAAGAGACAAAAATGAAATGGAAAAAATGTAATTATGACCCAGTACCCAGAGAAGAACCGTCTAAATTTACTGAGGAGCTAAAAAAAACAACAAAAAAAAACAATATAATAAAAGCTCAATTCTTCAAAATTATTCGTTTTGTCCCTCCCAAAATGACCCTCTGGATCCGCTAATGATTAATTGAATGATTAAACCAAAAATGGCTGTACTTAGGCTATAATATGCACGCTAGGATAATGACTTTTCAAACGTGCTTCAACAAAAATATAATTGTAATAACATCATTTATTTTTACTGAAAAACTTAAGACGTTAATTGTACAGGAGTTCTTGAACTTAAAAAACGGAACCTTAAATTTTACATAGGCAGCCCATAAATATTTTCATGTAGTAAGTTTCTGATGTTCAACTCTTCTAAATGAGTTTTGCCTAAATTATCTGTTGAATAAGTACCTTACCTATCAAAGTACGTACCAACGGTAAATATAAAAAATTATAACTTCTTTCTGTAGGAAGAATAAAATAATTTATTACATACCTACCTATAGGTACTTACTTTCGTAGAATTTTGATAATTCATTAAATACAGCTGAATATCGGAGGTTTAAATACAAAATTCATAAGAGATCTACCTGTTTGCGAGGAAGATTCTTAAAATCAAACTAGGCAGGTACCTATATATACCTACTTCTATTAAATTATTAATAATATAAAGTCAGTAGGTACTGGTATTTAGTAGGTACTATAAGTTTTCTCCTCTGTTACTTCTCACTAACAGGGAAACAATCGCCTCTGTTCATAATAATTAATCTATATAAGCAATTACTTAATTGGTTATCTCATACATAATTATTTCATCGGTTAAATTTTTTGATGCCTTGAATTCAAAATTTCCGTCCACTTTTGAACTCCGAACCTCACAAAAAAAGTTAAACAAATTTTTATATTTTATAGGGTTTCTTACGAAACTGAAATAAAACAAAATGGAGTAGTTGAAATTGAAACGAAAGATTTATTTGTAAATCCTATACGAATCATCTATAATTTTTCTTCTATATGAGGTGTAACTGCGGAAATTTTCTAAAGAAGTTTTTGAAAATTTGTTGCTGAATAAATAAAAATTTTGAACTATTATAATTGAATTTCAAAACTAAGAACTCTAATGAAGTACAGTAATGCTGTGCCGGAGGTTTTACTTGGTTTAAAAATACGTACTAAGGTTTCACTTCTACTGTCTGAATTATGGTAGGTAGGTACCTATACAAAATTTGTTTTCTTCTATTTCAAACATAAAGACGTAGGAACCAACCCCTTTAATTTAATATTGATGAAATTGTTTCTTCTGTTAATTTTTTTCAACTACCTACTTACAATACGCATACTTTATTTCATTTTATACAGATTGTGTATGTTGCAAGAAATGCTCGAGATACTTGCGTTTCTTATTTTAACCATTATAAGATTATGGATGGATATCTAGGCAGTTTTGAACAGTTCTGCGAACTTTTTCTGCAAGGCGAAGGTAAGGTACCAATATAAATTATTTTGAAGTAATTCTGAGATATAAGAGTCCAAAATGAGGTGCTGACTATGGTTCATTACCAATGACAGATTTAAGATTTTCTGTAAGGAGTCAAATATTGATTCTTACTTCTTTTTTTGCTTTTTAGTGCAGATAAGTACTTCCAATTTCCTAAAATACTTAAATTACAAATGCACTCGTGTAAAACTTTCAATATTTCGTGGCCTTAAAAATTGTTTTGCCTAAATTTTTGTTTCGCTTCAGTCAAATTATAACATAATAATACATATTCAACATACTGAAATAACAAAATAGGGTATTACTTTACACAACTAAGGAGAAATGTTGGTAATTTATCAATGAGTGGGCATCGCGAGCGAGTAGGTATGGTAATTGCACGAGTTGATAAACTGGTCACTTCGACCAAGAGTACAATATTTTACATAATACATGATTGAAAAGACAATGTCACAATATTTTATATAATACATGATCAGAAAGGCAATGTTTACTCTGTTATTTTTCGAGTGAAGAGTAGCTCATATTATTGATGGATATAATTTCGATATAAAATGAACGCACCTCAATATAACGTGAAGCATTTTTTTATGTGGAAGCATCTTCAGTTTACATTGAGATAGAGGTTACATTTTCTAAATGAAATGTTAAATCTGCTACAATGAGGAGTTTGATATATTATTCTGTTTTTTATAATTTTTAAGAAAGACCCATCATTATGATAAAATTTTAACATTTCGTTGCTTTCTAATCGTTAATTACATAAAATATCGTCCTCAAAAAGATTCAAAAGTGAATTTACATGACTTTGGAATTGTTCACTTGCTGGGCTCATTTTGCAAACCCCCTCACATGCAATCACTCATTTTTGAACTTTGGTGTGAAATATACAATTTTGCAGCAGGTGTATGGAATTCTGTATTAAATCCATCACCAATAAAACTTGTGGGTTGTCAGTTGGAATCCTCATTATGACAGAGAAAACTTTTAAGAAACTAAAAACTAAATTAATTTAGATGAAATAGAATCAGACAATTAAAAGTGTGAGAGAAACTGAGGAACCAATTAGGAGTGAAAAAAAAATTGGGGTTGGAGAAATTGTATGTTACACACCAAGGTTCAAAAGTGGGTGTTTACATGCAGGGGGAAATTTGCAAAATGAGCGCAACGAGTAAGCAATTTCTGAGTCATGTAAATTCATTTTTAAACCTTGTTGAGAAAGATATTTTGTGATGATTAAAAAGTGACAAAAGGTTAATCAAATGATTCATAAGTGTTCTTAATGGTATGTGAAGTACTTTCAATTTGATAGAAAATGGTTATCATTCCGCAATTGTAATGAGTAGATATCTGTGGTACTGTGTACAGTGACTGCGAGTTCATCAAGCAAGAGATGCCTGATATAAATTAGACATTGGGTGTTTTTTTTTTGTTTTTTTTCTGTAGTAGATAAATATTATTTTCATTAATAATTTTGATAGAGTAGGATGTTAGGTGACTTTTCTAAGCATAAAAAGAATAAAAAGGAGGGTATAATATCAATATTGAAATAAAAATAAAAACATTACCAGTTGAAACCTTGCCACCTCCATGCCTCAATGTAAAGTGAACATGCCTCAGTGTAAGACCTCCTTGAAAAATTTTTACATGGAAGCAATTTTACTTTACATCAATGTTATCCTTCATCAATGAGAAATGCTACTTTTGGCTTGTAAAATATCCGTGTAAACATTGCCTTTCTGATCATGTATTATAAAAAAAAAATTAAGGAGAGAGAAAATGAATTAAGGAATGAGAAAAAGAATAATTAGGAAGTGATACTGCCTGAAATGCTTTTATTGTCAGCCTAATTAGCAGAGTAGGTATGTTTCACCAAAATTATCAAAATTGTGTTATTGACGTTTGTGGCAGATTTTTTGCAGAATAACGAATCACAGAGCAAAGTGCATATCATCAAACAATGAATTTAGGTTATTTTCTGTTATTATAAAATTCGAAAAATGGTTATCTCTATCTAGTTATTATTGGTTGAAAATTTGCGTATGTGGTCAACCACAAATTCATGAGCTTTCACTCGACAAAAATACTTGCAATTCTCTCAGTGACATCATGATGATTCACAATTGAACAAAATGAAAGTGAGTTTGTGAATGGTAGTGTTAGTGTGAGAATTAAATCTTAAGACAGTAAATGAATCCATTTTTATTAACAAAAATGAGAATGAGCCTGATAATGGGATATCCTCGTACAAGTCACTTTGTCTGCTGGATACAGATAGAATATCATTAACTGGATGATAGCAGATTGACTAGAGACTCACCTCAAGCTGAGGAAAGAGTCAGTAGGACTTCAGAACTGGTCACTGAATAGTAGATGCTGCTATATGGCTGAAAAAGCTAGCCTGTACAGCTATTAGGAAATGCCAATTCTGCGCTGTGTTCAGCCTTGACATCCAGTCATCCAGAATTCATTTAAATCAATGTTTCATAGTCACATTACGTGAGCATTAGGTGGTGCGGGGGTTTCTGTTTACCTCAGTAAGATCATTGGAAATTACTTAAAACCTAGATGGTGACTACCTACGAAGATGCTTGATGGATATCTTACAAAGTCTATGAGCTGCAGCGATGCGCATGATTCAGTTCTCAGCCTCCGCTGTGGAACATCACTTATGATGAAATTTTGAATGCCAAGTTACCGGCAGGTGCAAAAATTAAATATTTTTTTTATAATTTATATTTTTATTTTCTTTCTTTCTTCCTTTCTGCTCTGTAGCAGAGCTGCCCGTGGATCTAATTACTGAAGTAAAGCTACATTTTTATGATTTGAAGTCACATTACTTTCCCTATTTTGTCATAGCATCACAATTTGGACAACTCTATTCCGCTTAAAATTAGATACCTACAGTAAACTTTGGTGCAAGCTTACCTACTTATATTATTAAAACACAAATTTTTCAAAACAGTTATTTATGGATCATTTTGGGATCATATTCTTGGCTATTGGAAACAAAGGAACAATCCAAATGTGTTGATACTCAAGTACGAAGATATGAAAAAAGTAAGTAAGTAGTAAGTACCTATACCTAGCTGAAGGTTAAAAAATGATCAACTCAAAAATCTGATACCTTATAGCTCCACCTTCATCATTATTGCATTGGATTTCTTCATTAACCTATGCAAGGATTTATGAATCATGGATTATTGAATTAATTCTGTACTCAAATAGGATTACTTTGTTGTAAATTAACAATCACCACTTGTTTTTCAAGATAATTTACTTATCATTGACAAAAAAACATTCACGAATACGTTTTAACTCTATAGGCAGGTAGCTAATTAACATTTTATTTTAACCGCAGTAATTTTTCCAACAATGCAAATGTTTTGAGATAAATAACCACTTAATATTGGAAAGTGGAGGCAAAAGATACGTATTCTAGTTGCGAAGATGGTAATCGGACAAAAACTGGATAATTGATGAAAATAGGTATAATATGTATTGATCTTATAATGCAAAAATTTCTTTTAAAAATGAGTTTTTATCATTACAATTGGGTAGGATTAAAATACTATCTTCTGACTATTAGTGATCATCTATATTAACGTCTTTATAGTTTTCAGAAATTAAATTCTAACACTTTTCTTATTGAAAAATACATGTGAAACATATATATCAATATCATCCTGTTTTCATATTGTGATAGTAGGAGGAAAATTTAGCACTCCTTATGGAGCCTCCACTTCCGAGTTAATTGTTATTAATTAGACTGAACCTTTTTTCGACACAAATTGATAGAATAATTATGTGTAATTTTGCAGGACCTAACATCAACCATTGTAAAAGTGGCGAATTTCTTGGGGAAAACTTTAAATGAAGAACAAATAGCGAATCTGTTGGATCATTTGTCCTTTCAAAGTATGAAAGAAAATCAAGCTGTTAATTTCAAATCATACCTAGAGTTTTGCAAAAAATACAGTGCCAATGAAGAAGAAGGATCATTTCTGCGTTGTGGAAAAGTCGGTGAATGGAAGGCAACCATGAATACAGATCTAATGGAGCGGTTTAAAAGTCGGGAAACTGAGCACCAGAAGGAAACAGGACTTTTTTTTTTAACTTAAATTTCTTTCATAACCCATATCCGAAGTTGATTAGTTCTACATAACAATATGTATGTTATCATACAATATTATTTACAAAAGTTCTATATTTTTTAATGATACAGGAGTGTTTTACTTAACTTATTGTACTTACTTATTTATTTATTTTTTCAAAGAAACTTTTTTTTAAATTATTTAGGTAATTTACTTAGCTATGTAATGTGAGGTTTTAAAATGGAATTGAAAGAAAAAAAAAGTTTTATGTCTGAAATGTGATGTTGTGGCCGTTCCTGAATAAATGATAAAAATGTATGACAACCATACAGTGCGCTTCTCACTGTGTTCTGGGGGCCTAAAATGGGTGACTATACTTTGATTTTTTCAAGTTTCCCAAATAAATAGGTGATATACAATAAAAATCTTTCATTAAAAAAAAAATAATGCAGGTAGGTATATAAAATTTTGAAAAAAAAAAAAGATAAAATACATTTTTTTCGTAACTGTCACAAGGTCTGAGATACAAGGTGGTAGAGAATAGTAAGTATTTTTTCAGAATCATAAGTTAATCTAAATATTTCTTCAAGAGAGTATTTGTCTAAAAGTGTTTGTTTTATAATCTTTCTGTTTCATACTTTATGATAGATGTTGTGGAAAGTGGCTAAAAATATGTGGTATTGAAAGGGGGTAGGGATATAGTAATTCAAATCCATTTCACAAGACCAAGTTTAAATTTTTATTAAAAAAAAGGGCTGTATAAGCCAAAGTTCCATACTTTGTATAGACTCCTTGCTTTCATACACCAAACCAGCATATCTAATAGATAATTTAGTTTTATATTTTTGGAAAACCCTATATTTGACAACACTTCAGGTTACTTTACAATTCCATGTTTTGAACAAGAATTTAAGCACATGTAAAAATGAAAAAATTTTTATAATACTTAATGTATATTTATTGTAGGTATTAAATAACATTTAAAAAACTCACCACAAAACAGATATTTTCGTAGAATTTACTTTGGTTCAAAAATCTTCCTTACCACTAAAACCAGGTTCAGTCTAGATGGACAATGAGACATCTTCATATTATCACAAGTTTGGGAAATGAATTCTTACATTGACATGTTTTGTATATTCGAGATTTTGTCTCAACATTTTGATTATTAATCACACGCAGTTGCATTTAAAACATGGTTGAAGATCATAAGTTTCCAAAATTTCAAAAAAATAAAATTGAAGGAGGGACAAAACAATTCGTACATTTTCTCATTTTTAATTTTATTATTCTAAAACAATAACTTAAATTGTCAGAATGAAATTTTACAGCGAGAGTTAATCTTAATGTAAGTTTTCAAATTCGATCAATATTATTACGAATTATTTTCACATTGGAAAAAGTTCATCATTGTTTTTGAATTAGAACAATCTATTTCAATATATATATTCTTCTTGTTTCAAGAAAAATTATTTTCCTTGGACATAGGATGTTTTAACATTCCTCATTTATAATGATAAAATAGGTGTTTTAAATTTAGTTATTACTGCATTTACAAGTAGACTTTTCAACAAATTCAGTAACCTGCTGTAGCAGTATAATCATTACAAAATAATATACGACAATATTACCTTTTTATAAGTGTATAAAATTGAAATAATTATAAAGGAGTGTGTATGTTGTTACAGGTTTAGATGAAATTAATAGAATGAATTGTACAGAACATTAGACTAATAACTAAGGGTGATAGTTTGAGTGATTTGAATTGAGTGTCGTGGGAGATATGAATATGATTAGATGTTAAGGAAAACGTAGTTTGGTAAAACCAACAAAATGTAATAGATGTGACATAAAGTAGGAGTGTTCAAGAAATTAGTGGGAACTGGAATAAGTGCAAGGTATTGAAATATATTTGGAGAAAAGGTGACATCATGAATATGAATGAGAAGTTTGTAGGGAAGAGATGGTGATGTCATTTGACAAGTCAAGACTTGAATGACAAGTTTGAACTAGACTGAAATGACATGAGTAAAAGGAAGAATAAATGTACGAAAATATGGTGAATGATATAGGAAAATACGAATATGGAGTAGATGTATTAATTAGATGTGATTGATATAAAAATATCATTACACCTGCCTAATTCAAAACAGCCAAAATATGACATACGATCATGTTCTTGTTCCAGACTAAAGAATTTTTAGAAAATGAATTCTAAGCACCCATAATCGATATAACCTTGAAAAAAAGGAAAATACTATGATGAGAGAAAACTGCTTAATTTAGAAATAGTAAAGGATTCTAAATGAAAGAAATATAATATGCCCAACATAAATAGATTTGACGAAATGCAAAACAAAAAAATGTATTTACACAGGAAGTGGAAAAACTCTAAATTTGATCAAAAAATTTACAAAATTTTTTTTATGTTTTATTATAAAAAATCGAAGAGGGCATATATTATGTTGTAATAATCTAGTCTTGTTCAATTAGCAAAAAGTTCGGAACTTCCAATACTTTTTAAAAACTTAATGCTGAAACTGGAATAATGTGGCACTAATTCTCTAAGGAGGGACAGAACTCAAAACCACTTTTTTTCTCAAAGATTGAGTTCCAAATTTCTAAAAATAAACTTGGCCTGATCTGCCTGAAAAATGTATTATATGGGAAAATACTCTACCCAACAACATCTTACCCGGGAAATTTCACATAGCTTTAGTACAGCAATACAAGTGACCATGAAAAAACTGTGTAATATGGGGAAAATGTCTTATACGAGAATGTATTAATGGGGTTCACTGTAGTAAGATACCTAACATTATGTAGATACTTAATATTTGATTTAAACTTATATAGGTATAATAATATTTAAATGCAGTCACCTTTCATTCCTTTCAATTCAGAAGCCATTTTTCTACTCATAACTGAGCTTTTTGAAGAAATATCATTTGCATGAAAATCTTTGCCACAGAATACTCTCACTCCTGCAAATCCTTAATTTCAAAAATATTTGCACTAAATTTATTTCAAAAATAATTTTTTTCAAAAGAAGGAACAGCATGTCATAATCAGTGTCACAATTATCCTATGAGATCATCTTCTCAATTTTTAATCGATAATAAATAAAAAATTTGTCATATCAATCAGGTGTATTCCATTGAGTCCATGTGATGCTAATTTACAAACAACCGTAACACGTTTGTCCATACAATTCCCATATTTAGAGTTGACGTAGTAATCAAGTAGGTACTTACCAAAATATTTAAGAAAACAAGTCCACCACATCCCCGTTGAAAAATTAAATTATTAATTTACTATGGAAAGATATGGCAAAGTTTCAACGCTCATATTTGAGAAATTGTTTCAGAAGAAGTTGTACCTATTTTTGACATACGAAAGGATCAGAATCCAAAACAACTCTTCCAGGTCATTTACTCATTGCGTCAAAAATTTATCTTTTCTACGTTTTGTAATAAAACCATCTCAAATTAATATTATTGCTTACGCAGAAACTACAGCATTATGAAACCGATGCTCCAAGGTAAAATTTTATTTTAAAATGTAGAGTACCTACTCATGCTTCGTACAGTGAATGAAAATCGAGGGTAGAATAATATCCTACTTCTTACAATCATTAGGTCTTTTCTCATTTGGAAGGTAGATACAGCGTCTTTTAATTGGGGCTTTGGTTGGGGGGAATTTGAACTTGGTGAGAGAAAATCAGGATATTGGGGGTTAGCGACGAGATTTGACCCTTTTAGCGGTGGAATTCAAGAGAATCCTCTCTTATTATTGATAAGTGAAATTTTTAAAAATAGGCCTAAAGTTAATAGTAAAAAAAGAAGGAACAAAAGGATTACACCAAAAGAAGATTATACTTCAGTTTGGTGTAGCCGAAAAAATTGTCACCACGTATGTTAAAATGCTTGTAGGTAGTGCAGACATCGACGAATCAATTATCATAATTTATGCATACGTTAACAGTAGGTATCTGTAATAATTATTAATGGCTACCTATGAAAATCAATAAAAACACTCTGGTTCAAATAAAATAACTCACTTCTAAATAGAACTTGTATTCGATAATTATTATTAAAAGTTACCTATTTGTTTACTATTATTAATGTAAACCTTAACATTAGAAGCACAACTCCTTTAGTTAGATAAGTTGAAGAAAACAATTAATTCATAGTTTCATAGTTTGTCCTACTTAATATTTATATTAAAATCATAATCAATAGCAACTGTTAAATGAACAAATCATTTTGATCTTATTTAGAGCTATAATTTTATTGGTTACTTCACCAAATTTCATTGATGGATAAACTGTCCTAAGTGAAAAAGAGAAGGAAAGCGCAGGTGAGTGAAAACATCAACAGGATGATCAGATCTGCTGGTCTTGCATAAAATCCCACATGGTAGGTAATGTTTTCATTATAACTGAATGGAGAGAAGAATAAGTGTGTGAAAGAGAATTTATGATAGAAGGAATTCATAAATGGTTCAGGCTAAGGGATGTCTAGTTGATTGACACGTGGAGTATCCGTAAAGAAAATATATGTGATAGTAACGATACATTTTCATACAGTATTGTGGGGACAATACTCGTATGAGGTTTTAGGGGCTTGCTCCCCTTAACAACAGTTGCCACCCAAAGGCTGGCATATATTCATCTCTATGACGTAAAACCATTAAACACACGTATGTTTGTATGTTCATACCTGTATGGACATACAGGTAAGATACATTATACAGGCTGTGATCAATTGTCCGATAACAATCTTTATGATGTCACGGACTGCCACCAAATGAGCTGCGTTGTTTCTTATCACCTAAACGGAGGCAAGAAACAACGTAATTTATGACATAATACCAAATGTATATGTACATATGTGCACGTGTCAAATTCAGTATATAATCTCACAAAACTGGCTACAAAATCATCAGTGTTTGCCTTGGATTTGGCTCTCCCATACTTACAATGTATGAAGTGGCAGAACACGCAAAGCTGTAGAAAACCTTCTATGTGTGAATACCTCTCACAACAAGGTATTCCACAAGTATTATTCCAAATTTCAATAAATGCGCTATGATTTTGCGAGTGTATGTTCTAAGATCTCTTTTGTCATTTCATCTCACATAGGTACTGAGACATTTCTCTTTAAAAAATTGTGTAAATATATTATTTTTATGGAAACAAAATTTGCAATAAAGGTTTTAATCGACTTGGCATAATCCCCCAACTGTCTTAAGCCCTCGCATATTAGTTTGGGGAAAAATATCGATATTACCTTCAGGAGTATCGATACATTGTATCCCTATTTTCATCATATTTTACCACCAAAATTTTGTGCTTATAATGAGGTTGAAATATTCCATCACAACTTTCTCAGCGTTTGTAGGTTTTAGTTTTATGGATCTTAAATATTTTATCATTTAATAGTGGATATACTGGGTCAGTCAATTTATCATGCAGCAAAGGACAATTCCATTTGCTGGAGCGGGCTCAATACATGTATTTTCACTGCATTGAGTCATCTTAACATGCAGCATGTTGCAAGTACATGCGATTTAGTTTTTTTCAGTTTGCTCCAAATTGATAGGAGTTGCAAGGAAATATTTTTTATAAAATCTTCCACAAAAAAAGTTCTGACCAAAATTTATCTCACTGGAATAGTTAAGATGCTACAGGCCTACACAAGGTAGATGTTCTGTTATAAAATACTTGGCATCTATTCTCAAATTTCACATTTTTATTAAAAACACTAATAGAACATAATTACACAATTTTGGGGAGCTTGTAACTACTTAACTATGCCACTGACATAAATTTTGGTTGAAATATTTTTTGTAGAAAAGTTTTATGAAAAATATTTATTTATTGCACTATTTTCCTTGTAAATCCTCTCATTTTGCAGCAAATTGAAAAAAACAATTTCAAATCGTACTTATTCAACATGTTGCACATTACGATGACTCATTGTAGTGAAAATACATGTATTGAGCCCGCAAAGTCATATTAACAGGCAGAAAATAGGATTTTCCTGTACTGCGTAATAAACAGATTACCCTGAGCAGTAGAATTTTCATTGTATCAATCATTTATGAAAGGGAAATTAAGTAGGGAAAAATATCAGTATGAGAAAATATCAATATTTATCACCACTACCTCATTTATGATGTTGTGTCTTTTATAGGTCCCGAGATATTTCATTTTAAGTGATTATCTGAAACCATATTTTTATAATGTAGGGACGATTATTACCATCATTTCAATAAAAATTATTTGTTTTCTGTATATAATCAGTTTTAGGGTTAAAGGCAACAACTTAAATAAAAAGTAAATTATCATTGAATTTTAGAAAAATTAGTAATTGTTTTATTTATCTTGAATTTTTGTTTTGGATGGGTGTGTGGGTGGGGTGTAGGGATTGGGACGCGGTGTCATAATTTTTTGGTGAAAAAAAAACTGAATCTATTAATTAATTATTGTTTATTCGTAAGAAATTTTTTTTTTGCAGGTTGGGTTGTAGCAAAAAATAGTGTATACCACGCTTGTGAAGTAGGTGATTGCAATTTTTCGCACTCGTAACACAAATAATAATTGGTAATATATTAATTGCACAATAATATGTGAAAAATCAAAATTGGCCTCTTTTTCAAACCCACTGTGAGTCAATGAATGAGTCAAATGAAAAAATTAACGTTAAATTCGAATTCATTGATGTGTAAACATAATATAAGTGTGGTTGTGCTCGTGCACAATGTGTTGTGCACACACACAACCACACTCCCATACATCATGTACCTGGTCTTTCACAAATGAGAGTTATAATTGTAAAAGTTACAGTTACGCAAATCTGACGATTGTAATCATTGTTTAGCCGCAATACCACAGACTGAGCACTAAGATATTTACACATCAAACAAAAATTTTTAGTTCATCAACTTCGGTACTTTTAAGCTAAGCATCTTATCTTACAGGATTTGTTTGTTCAATTTTGTTGGTGGAGCTCAAACTAAGGCGAACTAAATTTTTATTATATTCCTCCTTAGGATTCTTTGTATTAAATTTTGTTCACTCAGTTTCTTTACCTGGGTGCAACGGAAACTCGAAAATTTCAAAAAATAAAAGCCACGTCCATATACCAGTGTTATAATAAGTCAACAAACAAAAAAAAAAATTAAAAAATTAGAAAACCTGTTGTGGGTGTGTGTATGTGTGTATACACAACACCACATAAACACCAATGCTGGCCGGTTGCGTGTACGTGAGGAGTGTGTGCGGGCCGAGCCCAGTAAATAAGTTTAGCTGCACAGACAAAATGTACAGCCGTGAGCGCAAAAACAGAGTTCGTGGGTTTTACCCCACTGGCCCGCTAGGTGGTCAACGAGTGTGTAGTACACACTCATTCGTCAACGACCACCCGTCGCCACACCACTCTCCTCCTAGTAAGTTTCTGGAGCAACTTATGGTGACCTGTGACGCCAGTCAAGTGTGGCGCAGCATTCACTACTACGCTCACAGATGTCGTTTACGTAGTATGATTGCCAGGTCTCTTCAATTTGGGATTACCAAAGTTTTCAGGGAGAGTAGGATGCGAAGGTTGTGTACGAAGTGCTCGAGGCTGGGGAGTGGTACACACTTGAGTTTGTGGTCTCATGAGCGGAGTCTGGGGTTGAGACATGGGAATGCTCATGAGGGGTGGCGAATAGGTTATAGGCAGCGCCATTAAAGGCGGCATAACCAGGGCCTGACGGTATACAGGTGCCGAGAGTTGTAGGTGCGGGGGAATGGGAATTCTGGGAGGAGGCATCACAACTTGGGGAAGTGGCATTGGTGTTGTTGCTAGGGCGAGTGAAAGGGCGTTATGTGCTGCAATCATGGTGGCGGTAAATTGCTCCCACGGCTTCTGCGACACAGGAGGGACCACCAGTTGCAGTACAGGGGGCTGTACCACAGATGGGGCAGGCTCCTGTGTGGAAGCCTGAGGTGGAGTGGGAGTTTGGGTTCTGGGAGTTGCCACGTCTTTTGTCCCGTTTAAGTTCCATGTAGGAGAGACCGCAAGCGCGAGCTTCACACTGGGCACAGTCACCTGCCTTACTGTTTAAATGGGGACGCTTCGCCGGTTTGCCATCAGCGGGGGACTCTTAGCACGAGAGGTGGATGGCTGAGGCTTGGGGACATTTTCTGGCGAAGGTGTTGCCGTTAAGTCGATAACAGAAAAGTTATGGACGGCAGCACTTTCTGTCGGTTCGACCTCTTCACATACAAGTACGTATTGAGGGATTGACGTGGGGGTTGGGAGAGATGGACAGTTGGAGACGGAGTAGGGTCGATATTCATCGTTGTCTCTTCCTGGGCAGTCAGTTTGACCAAAGAGCAAAGTAGAGGCGACTTGCCTTTTGAGACCGACAATGCCTTTTGTGTGGCTACTGGTGCCTCCACAACTTTGGAAGTAGACGGTTGGGGGGACCGCTTTGTTGCTGTAGACGGACATTTAAAACTGCTGGTACGCAATGTGGCAGTTGCTTTCACTCGGCACTTCTGAAGAGGAAGCGGTTCAATCTACTTAACTGTCTTGAGTAATGGGAATTCACCAGAAGGGAGGCCTGCTGAGGAAGATGGTTGAGGACCAGGCAAGGGTCCCTTAGATTGAATGTGCTGTACAACTTCAGCAAATGTGCGGGTGTCAATCCACGCATTGCCTAATTGTACAGCGGTCCGAGCGTGAGGTGGCGTCTCCAACAAGTACGCAGTCTTTCTAGGCAGGGGCACAAAAACTTGAGAACGAGAGCTATGGACAAGGCGGCGATGTAAGAACTCAGAGCCCCGAGCCGCCACTCCTGGAGCAGGCCGGTACTGTTGGAGGGGCGCACCTCAACCCCTGGCAGCAGACTCCACCCTCTGCCTCAGCATCGATTGCCATTGCCGTACTCGCAAAGGAGTACGGCTTGCACCCTCTTGTGCAGGTCCGAAAGAGCTAGGTGTCACGGATGTCGCCGATACTTGATTGGACGTAGAGGATACAGGAGATGTCCGCTTCACCGGTGGAGAGGTGGCAGTAGCCGTGGAGGAGGGAGATGGGACGATGTTGGTAGGTGACATTGGTGGAGAGAAGGAGGGAGAGGGGGAGCGATGGTTATCTACACGAGGAGACGATGGAGCATCGCCGTTACCGCCCTCTGTTGGTGGGGGTGTAGCCCTTAAAA
Source organism: Ericerus pela (assembly GCA_011428145.1). NCBI lineage: Eukaryota > Metazoa > Arthropoda > Insecta > Hemiptera > Coccidae > Ericerus > Ericerus pela. The sequence continues at coordinate 2,625,180 of WOFM01000637.1, read as the reverse complement.
GGGCTGTTTCTTCATCTTCCAAAATCTTGGACATGCTGGGGGATAGACGCTCTTGGGACATTTCACCAGTCTATTACGCTCCGTGAAATATAGTTAAAAGCACCTGATGAACAGCATTTGATGAAAAATATATAACTGCTGGATACATCAAGAGAAGATTGAGTTTTTAGAACATGAATTTTACTTGTTTTCTCGTAACCGCCATTTATTTTCATCTCGTAAACACAAACGAAGGTGCAGTTGCGTCAGCTGTTGTTGCACATTAATATTACGAGTTTGTTTTGTATGCGGGGCCAGTTTGTCTTCCGAAGAAGAAGACGCGTTGTATTTATGCAACTGGGTAGCGCCACAAAACAATTTTCATAATACGTCGTCGTCTACAACCCTTGACATGTTGTCAGTTGCGTGAGCCAACTTGGACGAGTGTGGGAGGGGAAGGGAAATCGCAATCGGTTTGTTGTCGAGCGTAGCATCAGCTGTTTGACTAGAAGACTGGCCAATAGGGTGCGATTGTGTTATTTCCTTCGATAACGATTCGGGATGCGGTTCTTTATTTTAATCGTGTGTAATTTCGATTGGGGAAGAATCGAGCGTGTTGTCTGTGTGTGGAGACAACATCGAAGGTTGTGGTGAGGCATTTGGGGGTGAGTTGTCGTTTTTAGGTAAAACGACATCAGATGACAAGTCAACTGTTGGTCCCGCAGGATCATCGACGGAAGTTGAGTCATCTGAGTCGGCTTCTATATCTGTGTAGACATAGGCCAACTTTAGGCGATCGATTGATACGCGTGTATGCCATCCTTGTATGTCGATCTCGAACCATTTATCCGTACGATTGAGGACTTTGTATGGGCCGGAGTACGGTGAGTAGAGTGCCTTACGACGTGTATCAACGCGTAGCCATATGTTTTGAGCTGTTTTCAGATCAGCTGGGACATATGAGGGGTAGTTGCCATGGTTGTCGGTGATTTGGGTGAACGCATTTGCTCTTTCACAAATGCGTTGTGGAAGGTTGGTGCAGTTGATGGGAGTGACGACACTTGGTAGGCTATCTTCAAAGAAGTCAGCCAGGAGACAGAGCTCTTCACCATAAAGGAGTTGGTTTGGGGATACACCGAGGTCGGAGATGACTGTCGAGTGTAGGCCAAGAAGAATGAGAGGCAAATTGGCTGCCCATTCTCCACGCGAGTCTTTGGAATTCTTGCAGGCCATGATGGTGGCTTTGAGAGTTCGATGCCAGCACTCTATTTTGCCGTTCAATTGGGGGTGATATGCCGTAGTTGAGATTTTGTGTATTCCCAACTGGCGCGCAACCAAGTTGAATAAAGCTCTATTGAACTGGCTTCCCCGGTCTGTTGTTATGGTTTCGGGGATGCCAAAGTAGGGCACCCAGTGTTGGACAAAGAGTGTTGTCACTCGATCCGCAGAAATATCCGTTGTCTTGATGGCGTGAGGCCATCGTGTGGCGTGGTCAATCATTGTCAGACAATGACGAGGACCACTGACCCTTGGCAATGGACCCACAATATCAATGTGCACATGCTTTAAGCAATCAGTAGGGCAGAAAGCTTGGAGAGGGGCTTTGGTGTGTCTACCAATTTTAGCTTGTTGGCATGTGGTGAACTCTTTCAACCAACGTAGGCAGTCAGATCGTAGGCCAGGCCAAATGAATCGATTAGCAATCAGACGGGCAGTTGTCCAACCGCTCGCATGGGAGAGCCCGTGAATCAAATCGAAGATTGTTCTCCGATATTTGGCGGGTACGAAGGGTTGGTTTTTCCCCGTGGATGTGTTGCATGTTAAGAGTAACGTGTGTCTGGGTACTCTGAAAGATTCGAAGATGAGGGCAGAGTTGGGGTCTGCAAGGTATGGGGCAAGTTGCAGGTCGTGTTGTTGGCAAAGGACCATTTCATTGTAGGGCACAACACAGGGAGAGATAATGGCGGAGATTGATATATGCGACAAACAATCAGCAGCTAAGTTGTCCTCTCCTTTGATGTAGCAAATATCCGTTGTGAACTGCGAGTTGTACTCAAGTTGATTTTGCTGGCATGGTGAAGCTTTCTCGCATGCCTGAAACAGGGCAGTTGTGAGGGGCTTGTGGTCTGTATAGAAGGAGAAAACACGCCCTTTGACCAGGTTACGGAAGTGCTTCACCGCTGCAAAAACAGCGAGTAATTCGTGGTCGTATGTTGGATATTGGCGTTCTGTGTCTGATAATTTGTGGGAGAAAAATGCCAAAGGCTCTAGCAATCCAGCACCATGTTGATAGAGGGTAGCCCCTATTGCGTGGTTAGATGTGTCAGTTGCCAAGACAAGTTGTTTGGACTCGTCGGGATGCGCCAAAAGAGCAGCATTTGCTAATGCCTGCTTGAGGTTGCGGAAGGTGGTTTTGACAGTGTCAGTCCAAATTATATGGGTTTTGTCACGTTTTTTATTGGAGTGAATAAGTGCAAAGAGTTTACTCTGAATGTGAGCGCAATGTTTAATTGTACGCAGGTAAAAATTCACCATTCCGAGAAAGCGCCTAAGGTCATGAACGGTTTTGGGAAGTGGGAAATCGAGTACAGCTTGGACACGTTTGGGAGTTGGTTTGATACCTGCGCTGTTGACTCGATGGCCAAGAAAGGTGAGCTCTTCATGTTCATGTTCAGATTTGTTACCATTGACAATGAGGCCAACGTTGTAAATACGCCGAATGACCTCAGTAACTCGCTCTTCGAGCTCATCGGGGTTGGAGGCGGTAATGAGGATGTCATCAATGTACTCGTAAGCGTAGTCGATGTCTCGCAACAATCCATCAATGTACCATTGGAAGGTTTGGGCGGCGTTTCAAAGTCTAAAGGGCATATAGGGAAATTTGTAGAGACCAAAGGGGGTTATTACAGCTGTTTTGGGGATGTGTTCTTTGGTCATCGGGACTTTGTTAAACGCCCGCACGAGATCTAATTTTGTGAATAATTTGGTACCAGCTAGTCTGGCGTGGAAATCCATAATATTTGTGACAGGGTATTTGTCGGGGATAGTTCGTGCATTGAGTGCTCTGTAGTCACCAAGCATGCGCCATGTTTTGTCGGGCTTCATGTGCATATGCAAGGGGGATGACCAGGCACTTTTGGAGGGTCGGCAGTCACCACATTCGAGCATGGTTTGGAAGGAAAGACAGGCTGCCTTTAACTTCTTGGGATGTAGACAACCAGCACGGCAAAACACCGGTTGACCTACAGTTTCGATATCGTGGGTGACTTTGGTAGGGGCAATCCTCGGGCGTAAGCCTTCTTTACCGGTTACACCAGGAAATTTGTCGAGGATTTTTTGGAATCGACTATTTGAGTGGGCGATGGTCAGGCAAATTTCCAGGGGATAGTCGATAGGATGAGGTTTACCTACTACGGCAAGTCCAGTGGTCTTATTAAGGAGGTACCCTTCACTAACATCGGGAAGCAGTTGGTAATGGCTAAGGAAGTCTGCTCCGATGATGGGATCAGTGATATTGGCGATGATAAAGGCCCACTTAAATTTGCGTTGAAGGCCAAAATCTACCTGCACCAGCTTAACTCCGTAGGTACTAATTGGAGTTTGGTTAACAGCCTAGATTTGGAGCTTAGCGTTGCATTTCCAGTCTTCAGTGGTTGGAGGTATAGCCGATATCTCCGCACCAGTGTCGACCAGGAAGTGATACTCGCTAAGCAGATCTTCTACAAATAGACGGACTGAGGTGAAAACAAGTGGGAGTGCCGTCTTGACTAACTCGTTTACTCGTTTCCCGAATGAGTAGGGGATTTGGAATTGTGGCAGTCGCAATTTTGGGGTTTGTCCCACCACAAACATGGGGGGTCAGAACAGTAGCGCAATTTCCTCCCAAACTGTTGGTGATACCAACAGTAGCCATCGCGTGAATGGAAGGGAGAGCGGGTGTTTACCGGTCTCTTTCCATCGATGACTCGTAGTGTCATCCGTGGTTTTGAACGACTGGAACTAGAGTCAAGAGAGTGCAATCTGTCTCTGGACCTAGCGTCGCGTGAACGCAAACGCCTATGTTTGGGGAATGGGGTGGGATCTTTAGAGGGGTCAACAGAACTCACCTGTTTTCCAGCCAAGAGCTGTTGAATCAGCTGGGTAATGGTAGCTAACTCCGAGGAATTAGCTGTTGGTACTGTTGACTGGGATGCCGCAGGAGTTGCAATAGTGGAGATGGTGCTAGTGGCAGGGGATGTCGACAGAAAGGTTTGCTCGAGAGCTATTGCCTTGTTAGCTTTGAGCGCTGCTTGTCGAGAGGTCACGGGCTTTGTTTTGACCAATGTCTGTCAGATATTGACTGGGAGGGATTGGAAAAGAAGGTTTTGGAGGACATCGTCGTTGACTCTTCCTTCGTTTAGGGTGACGAGGCGGCAATGGTACGCTGAAGGCCTCTTGGAAGGTAGATGATGGGTATTCTCCAGCAGAGTTCTAATTCGGGTGTAGGAGGAAGGGGAAAATTTCTTCTGGATTTGGTTGTGGAGGTTGGACCAAGTGTTCAGCGAGTCGTCGGAACTGTACAGTAATTCTGACACAGCATTGGCTACCTGAGTCGGCAAGTGGCCAGAGATTGCCAGGTAGAGCTGAGACTCGTTGGTATTGCCCCAGGTGCGAGCAATATTCTCAATCTGCTGCAGCCAGAGACGCACATTCTCGGCATTAAAGGGTGGAAGGCCTGCGAGTAACCGGGGAGGATGAGCTTGTAAGGGAGGCGAGGTGGTACAGCCAATCACGGCAGAATTTGCTTCCTGCTGGTGCAATTGCCAATCAAGGATGGGTGACAACCTCAGTGTGGAACTGTCAACCAACTGGTGCTGGTTGACCGGAAGTTCCTCGCCCAGAAGGTAATTGTAGAGGAATGGGCGAAAGTTTACAAGCGTGGAGGACTGCGGGATTGCCAAGTTTGTCGGTACATTTGACAAACGCATACTGGTATGGGGCATTGAGTGGATAGCAGTTGTGTGGTTGGGCTGGTTCTCCATCCTCCTGGAAGGATTGCTGACTGTGGCCTTCACAAGCATCAGTGGAAGAACCAGGTCATTGAGAGACGACGGAGTTAGTTTGGAGGCCACGGTGGTTGGAAGGAGAGGCTAAGTTTTTACTTTCCTTGTCGGCAGCTGATTGCCAACTGTTTGAATCTCTTTAGGATGGCTGGTTGGTACTTGCGTACCAACATCGAGCCTGGGAAGAGGAGAGGGAAAAATGAAAAAATAATGAAATGGAAAGGGAAGGAGAAGGAGAACCTTCTCTGTCGGCTGTAGAGTGCCGACTGATTTTAATGGATGTTGGTCGGTACTTAAGTACCGACAAGCAACGGGTAAAGGGGAAGAGAAGGAGAACCTTCTCTGTCAGCTGACAAGAGCCGACTGACTTCTTCTTTGGTTGTTGGCAGGTATGCCAACGTTTGAAGAAGGGGCGTGGTTTGGGAAATCAGCTGATGAAAGCCGATTGGTTGTTTCCAAGCTAGTTGGAAGTGGTGGGGAAGGAGGTGACAGTTCCTTCCCCTGTTGACGGTGAAACGTCAACAACAAAAATATAATACTTACGTCGGAGGTCACCACTTGTGGTTGTGTGTATGTGTGTATACACAACACCACACAAACACCAATGCTGGCCAGTTGCGTGTATGTGAGGAGTGTATGTGGGCCGAGCCCAGTAAACAAGTTTAGCTGCACAGACGAAATGTACAGCCATGAGCGCAAAAACAGAGTTCGTGAGTTTTACCCCACTGGCCCGCTAGGTGGTCGACGAGTGTGTAGTACACACTCGTTCGTCAACGACCACCCGTCGCCACACCTGTTTTATTTCTTCATCTAAAAATAATCGCCTACCTACGAGGTGACATTCAACAAGTCATCATATCAAATTTTCCTATATGACAGAACATTCATAGGTATACCGTCTTGCAGCACGTAGCCATAATATTATTATGGATACTGCATCATTGTGCAAATCCGCCTCAAATTTATTACATACGTACATTAATTTGGAGAATTGTTTTAGTGATCATTCTTTTATTAAAAGTATTTTGTAATAGAAATTTATAAAATTATAAAGGATGTTCATTGGTTGTATGTAAAACAGCTCGACTTCATTGAGACAACATTAATTTACGAGTAGTTACAGAAACTGGTAAATCATCTTTCCTTCGAAATTATGAAAAAAAAAAAAAAATCGAACCGTGAAACGAGAACACCTCGTCCAGCAACATATAAAACACAACACGCCAACTGGAGAAGGATCTCTGATGCTTCAAGGCAAAGTTGAAAACCGGAAAGAGGCGATGAGCCCAGAAATGGTAGAACGTTTTTAGAAATAGGAAAAAGATTATTTCAAAATATACAGTCATTCGGTCACTTCTACAATGTTGTTTATTAAATTATTGATTCTTACGTCATTCACGGCCTACAGGTCCATTATATTTTTATAACAAATTTATTATGTAGGTATCTATGATAAAATGTTGTAGGTAACTACGGTTATATGATAATTTCTTTGAAAACCTGTTGATGAATTTTTCCTAGTGGAAGGCAAGAAAAATATAAACTCCACTATTTTGAAACAATTTATTTCGAAAAATCATTTCCGCATAAAATGAAATACCTAACTGATTTGATTACGCTGTATTTATACGTCCGTACAAAATATCTAAAATTCCGTCCAAACGATCAATAAAATAGATCACTGATAACGTCATCGATATTTTTTAACATATATTACCAATAATGAATTATACTCCCGAAAAACCAAGTTTATCAAAATCAGAAAATACATTTTAGCATTGCAACTCCACGATACTATGGTTACAACCAAAATCTAATTAGACCTCTCTATGGCCAAGAGATTAAATAATTTTTTACACCCTGTGAGAAATGCGCGGAATCCCATGAGGCAGAGCGGAAAGTGTTTCAATTTTGAGTTCCATAATTTTGGATTCACTTGTGAGGAAAAGGGTGAAAAGGTAACATTTTGGGTTAAATTACCGAATATTAGATACGCATTTGGAAATTCCAGGCTTTTTCGGTTCAAATTTTGCCTAAATAACATCGCGGAATTCATCATAGGCCAAAGGTATACGTAGGTACCTACCTGAGCGTAAGACAAGTGAATAATAATTTTATATTGTAGAATTCATGTATAGTGTATTTTGGTACCTACTGTGTTATTATTGTAACTGCCTATGATATAAGTTAGAAGGTTTTACGGGTTTTGAATTGGAATATATTGCACGTAGAATGAAAGCTATTGGTTACATGGCGGGTAAATAAGAGAAAAATAGGTCATTCAAAAATGTATTCGAAGCTTAATACTATCTATGGACAGGCTCACTTTGAAAGAAGAACTAGTTTTAGTTTCGGAATTCTATTTTATCCATGGTAAATCTTTATTCTGTTAGGTTCCAATACCTATAGTAAATTTCAGAAATACAGTCAGAATTCCTTAAAAGGGTGGAGCAAAAAAAAAATATTTTATGACTTTTTTTTAGTCTGTTTTCCAAAGGAAAATAAAATTATTGCTTTCAGTGCAGTAGCGAGACCTGAGGGCGGGACCTGTGTAAAAGCGTCGATCCTGAGTCGTAGATCACGAATAAATAGGTCACTCAAATTCTTCTGTTCATAATATGTAAATAATATACATATATATATATATATATATAAGCCCTGAGGCGCTACTTTAGCTTGTGCGAGCCCTGGATTTTTGTTGACATAAATGTAACACTATAAAAGTTGTTGTTTTGGCTGAAGCAATGAACTTTTTTCTGTGTGTCTGTGTGTGGCTGTGTGATTAGTGGCGCATGCGTATTGAATATGAAGGAATAGTTGGCGAAATAATATCGGGAAAATAATTCTGTAAAATAATTTTAGCGAATAAATTAACGAGTTATATGTTTATTATAGAGATTTCTACTTTTTGCTCATTTTGTCATTTTTTTGAGAGTCTGTGGAGCCTCTGTTGCAAATCTATGGCAATGAAACTTAGGGTAGTGAGGCTTTTATGAGTTACACATTTATGTTAAAATTTTTCAAATTCATTCAGTAGTTTTGGAGGGAAGAGTTGTCAAAGTTTTTCAAACCCACCATGTTTTCATCACGATAACGATTTTAGTTTGAAATTTTTATGATAGCTAGAAATTATTAAGGATTGGTTTGTTGGTATAGAATTTGAGCGAAATCGATAAACTGGTTTTCAAATTACACCAATTACAAAATTTGACACTTTTTAAAAATACACACTTACCGCGGTTGATGCGCAGAAGAGATATTATGCTTGTCACTTTCAAAATTTTAGAAAATTTTATAAATTTAGCATCTCTGAACCCCGCTATCACACATTCACTATTGAAATTTTTTTCAAATTTTAAAAGTGACAAACCAAATAAAAATAAACTCATCTTCGTTCCTTTCGCTAGCCTTTGGTAAAGTTACAATCTCTTCGTATGTTAAGTAGTATCTTGTGTAATAATATTTGTTCCTTATTTTCAATTTTGAATACTTAGTAATTTGTTTTTTTATGGAGCATCCTTAGTTCAGATAAAAGACACTAGGCCGTAAACAGCTCCAGAATAGCCCACCCCAGTTGGAAAAATCACAAAACTGTTGCCTTTTTTCCCTGTTTGTCCCAGAAATTGTGAACATTTCCATAAAAAAATGGTTGAACTTACTCAATTTTGAACGAATTTTTTCTCCATGCTTTAAAATAATAATTTTGGTGTACTATCTAGGAGAGTGGTTCCAAACCTGTTGTCCGTAGACCTTTAGGACGTCCATGAAGATGGCCTATACTAAAGTCATAAACAACATGCGGGGGGAGTTCGTGAGTAAAAAAGGCTGAGAAACGTTGACCTAGGTAATAGTTAATTCGTTCGAGATAATACAACCAATGCCTACTCTTACAGCGTAGTTGGAGGCTAAACTATCAGTGATCAGCCAGTGGGTAGGTAGATATATTTTCACAACATTACAGTCACAAGTGAAATTCCCTGGCTGCCAAGTGAACGTATTGTTTAATTTTTATTCGAGCATAGTAAATGGCTAAGTAAATAAAATTATTCAGTTATTTTCGATTTGTCTTGACTTAAAAATCTATGAAGTATAAGGATTGGAAAATTTGGCCAAATTGCCTACCACCGTGGTTTATAGCTAAGGTAACCTAATGTTAAACTATTCGGTTGTAATAAAATAAAAGATCCTATTGATTTTGTTCGCGATTGAAGCATTAATTTTTGAGTTATTTTTGATTTTCGCATTGTAATAAATTAGATATTATAGGTAATCAAAGCTTCGAAAATATATAGGTAACATTTTTAGCTGAGAAACTTTAATTTTTTCTTACTGCTTACATGAAGTATTATTAATTGGTTAAAAAGTCAAATATGCAGGAAAATTATTTTCAGAGCTGTTCACACGATGTGACCTGAAAAGTCGCTTGAAGATATTAAAAACTGATAATTGTTCGGGCGCTTTAATTATAATTTCAACTATTAAATATGTAAAAATTTTAAAAAAGGTTTGTCCATGATCAAATGTTTCTACCGAACAGATTTAGAGCCAGTTAAAAAAAGTAATTAAAATTACACCAAAACCTAAGCCAGAAAAATAAGTTTTCAAATGCTAGCTAAGCAAACTTCTTTCGAATTTCAAAATTCTAGTGTAACATGCTCCAAAAAAGAATTAGTGTTTTGAAAGTTACTTAAATTTCAAAATAGTTGGGGTGCAAGTTACCCAATTGAATTTCAAAATTCCAGTGTAAATGCCTCAAAAGAAAAGTAGGGTTTTGAAAGTTAGTTAAATTTCAAAATGGTTGGGATGCAAGTTGCCCTATTGAATTTCAAAATTTTAGTGTAACATGCTCCAAAAGAAAAATAGGGTTTTGAAAGTTACTTAAATTTCAAAATAGTTGGGATGCAAATTACCCTATTGAATTTCAAAATTTTAGTGTAACATGCTCCAAAAAAGAATCAGAGTTTTGAAAGTTACTTAAATTTCAAAATAGTTGGGATGCAAGTTGCCATAATGAATTTCAAAATTCTAGTGTAACATGCCCCAAAAGAGAATCAGAGTTTTGAAAGTTATTTAATTTCAAAATGGTTTGGATTAAATGTAAAAATTCTAGCTCAGTACCTAGGTGTCATTAACAAACAAAAAAAAGAGTTTCCGACAAATTCCTTAGAAATCTCAAAATCCCAAGGCAGTTGTGGGGACTCACTGGTATGAGGAAAAGGGGCTTGGACCCCTCAACAACAGTCGCCGCCCCAAAGGGCAGGCAAATTATTCGTCTACATGACGTTAAACAACACAAAACTCGTTTGATCGTAATTACCTGTATGTACTTGCAGGTAATGTACGAGTAACGAATTGTGTCACAATAAGATGATGTCATAATTCGTACACGAACCGGCCAGCCATCTCTTATCTCGATAGGGGATGATGCGACTTGGCCGTTCTCACCAATGTACGTACTATCCTACGTATGTGTGTTTGTGTGCGTGCAAATAAGCCGTATATAAACCACCCGAATCGGCTCTAAAATCGCCAGTGTTCGGTCTGGTTCTGGATTACCCGTACTTATGTACGAAGTGGCTGAACACGCTTAAATTCTGTAGAATTTCCTTCTGGTGAGAATATCTCTCACGACAAGGTATTCCACAGCAGTAAACATCTTTGGAATTTTAAAATTCAAGCGTAGTTGGCTCTGCAAAAAGAACAGATTTTTGAATGTCATAAAAATTTAAATTTCTTCTAGAAGACCAACTTCTCGATCCTTGAATATATCAAAACTCTAAAAGATCAACCTGGGCCAGAATAAGAGTAAGTTCTCCGTCCTGCTTTTCTAACAGAGTTTACTGTGCAAGAATGTTTTCACTCAAAACTTGGCTTTTGGTTGAAAGCAGAACGTAAGATCCACTATTTCACATAAAAGGGGTTCCACGTCTCATTGAGCTAATTTTCGGGAATTTAAATCGTCTAAATGCAATCGAAAGACAAAAAGGTTTAAATTCTCTGTAAAATGGATAAAAATTACGTATTTGAAAATCTCTTCAAAAATATATTTTTTTGATTGCAAGAGGTTCGTGATAAGAAGTTGCATTTCTATCCAACATAATTTCATTTTCGAAGTCTATTTGGACCCGCGAGCAAACTTGAACATCTACCGAAGACCCCTCACACCGCCACTAAAGTTGCTCACGAAATGTAAGCAACTGGTTTCATTGCGCAATTCCCTACATTTTCCAGTAGAAATATTTAAAGGCCACTGCTTTTTGATAGAATCAGTTTGATGTTAGGTTATTAAAATTTCTCTCAATGTTAATTCTCTTCTTCCAGTGCCGCCGTGAGTTCGTGTTTAGAATTGTATTTTCTTTTTTTTGGGGGGATAGTTAGTGCTATTATATTTTTATAACCCCGCAATGGCTGATAAGTTGGAGTTTGGTAAACCAAAAGGTGAGACTGCGAAGTATCTAAACGAATATTTTCTGAATAAATATCGATTCGGATATGTGACGTGCAAAGATGTGGTAATGCCAGAGTATTATACCGAGTTTGCAGATCAGATACTAAAAATGGATATTCGACCGGATGATACTTGGGTTTCTTCATTTCCAAAAACAGGTACTCACCAACTACGTATAAATATTTCAAAATTTTTTCGTTTTTTTCATGTTTTCTAGTAACTAGTGACTTCGACTTACCAATCACATGCATTATACATATATACCTAATAGGAGTACCATGTTTGCGAATATTTGCATCATTAGATTATTATTTTTTAAAAATAACTGTGGGTAAAATTCGATACCTTCAGGCATTTAATGTTAATTCGCGTGTTCTTGTGTACCGTTTTAGTAAGGCAACCAACCTTTACGATATTAGAAACAGGAAATTAACAAAACCGGTGACCAAAAATAGGCATTGCTGGGGTATACGTTAGGCTGCACACGCACATTGTCTCTGAGTATCAGAATGATAGGGGCGTTTTCATTGGTTAGCCTAACATTTAACCATTGTACATATTTGTACGTGGACGTATTTAACATTAGGCTGTGTTCGTAGCATCTAGGCTAAAAAGAATGAATTTTATACTTTGTCCGTTAGCATATGTGCTACGAACGTACATTTTTATTTTAACGTCCATAGACTAAAGTATATGGACTTGGTGATGGACAAAGTCCGTGGTCTGTCAACTGGGGCCAATCCCCGAAAGGAAAAGAGGGACATGGCCCCCGCAATAATATTTAATAAAAGTATAAAAAAATTCTGTAATTAATATAACCTATGTTATCAATATAAGAAATTTAGAATTTTATATATATAAATGATTAAATTGAATGATTTCAGACAGAAGTTGTGTATCAGTTAATGAGAATTTTGAGACCTGAATATAAACGGCAGCAATGTTTTGCAAAATTTCACAAGATAGCTGACCTAGATTATGTTTGATGTTTATGTACATGGTCAAGTTTCATATAAAACAGTTTTAATGCATGCCTAAGAGGCCAATGTTTCCTAATTTATTGGTATATAAATATTTTTTACAAAAATATATGAGGAAATGGTCTGAATTTAGCACCTAATATGATATTGTTAGGAGGTATGAAGTCCTCTAAGAAGCTGTTATTAGAACATACTATTAGGTATCTCCCAAGGTGCAGGACTGAGCATGTTAGATGAAGTTTTCAAATCTCAAGGTATGTATTAAGTTCATATAAAGTGATGACTGATGGTTGACGATGATGAAACAAAACTAATAGTAAGGACTAAACTAATAACTGAAATTTATATGCTATGAAGAAAGAAAAATTTACCATAATTATTCACAAGTCACACTAAACAGAAATATTCTATTCACGTATTGAATTTTTATGCTGGCAACATTGATTGAAATGTTGAGTTTGAAAAGGTACTTTTCATGTATGGAATTTTTATACTGGCAACACTAATTGAAACATATTAGTGAAAAAACACGCTGCCCCAATGGATTTATGTGGAATGCTTAGCAGGAGTGAAATTTTTGTAAACAAAGTCACCTTGCTTTCATTATAATTATGATGGTAATAGGTAATTATGTTAATGGTTGGGTCCTCAGTGAGGATTAAAAATGCTCCACTAGCGTACCTAGTACTTTTATCAGTAGAAGCGACAATGTGGGTCCATTAATTGTCAGTTTTTTAAATTTTCATCAATAAATCAATGAGTCATGTACCTGCAATAAATGCAATAGAAAGTTGATGTAGATAAGTACGTAGGTATGATTATAATAATTGAAATAAAATGATTTTTACACATTTCTTCCATAACCATCACGGAGGCTAAGATGAAGGGTGGTGATAAGAAAGATTTTTTTTTTTAAATCATAATAATACATATAATTTTCTTATTGGGAAGATAAACACGAATAAATATAAATGGGAAGGCAAAAGAATTTTAGCATACTTACTAATATTTTTCATCAGTATGTGCGTATATCTATTTATGTAGAGTATGACTGTACAATATTTACCTATAGTCCCTGAGTCACACAAGTAAAATTTGTGATGTTTCTGAAGGTATATCTGCATTTTTGGAAGTACCGTGTACATACATACAAGCATGGAATATGATATAGGTATAGACTACATACCTACTAAGGTACTGATACAAAATATCAATGTTTTTTAACCAATACCACTCCAGGCATGTGTTAAGTAAAATCACATATATAGGTGTTTACTAATAGACAATTGTCAGCAGAGGGCAGAAACGAAGAAATGAAAAATAATAATAAAGACATAGTAAGATTCAGGATTGGGTCGAATTCAAACCCTTTTGGAATCGAATCCAGATTAGAATCATGAAATTTTTTATTTGGATTCGTAAATTGATTTTGATTTCAAATTTTTTGTAGGATTCGTGATTCGAATTCTTTTTTGATTTTGAAGATAAGAATGATTTACGGCTCGAATCCACACAGGTGAAACCCACAAATCACTACTCCATTTAAAAATTTTTTCCTGTGTTATCATTAAATTATCATATCATTTTTATAATTTGATTGAGTTTAACTGTTTGACTTTGTGAAAATTTTCTAAAATTTTAATGAAAACTTAGAAAAGTGAAAGTAAAGTGTTATAATGGATATATGAGTTCATCAAATTTTCAATAATATAACAATAAATTTGCAATCCAGCTCCTAAGTCCTATGTAAAATATTTATGATATATGATGAACGGATTCGAAAATGGATTAGAAAAACTTCAAATACCAATCCTTTTGAAACCCTAGGATTCGGATTCAAATCATTTTTTTTTTTTCATGAAGATTCGGATTGGTGAATCGAATCATTTTTTCCTAGATTTTCCCGACGCTGGTATAATTAATACGGAGAACAACTAATTATATCAGTGTAGCTAACTAGTACTCAAATAACTATTAATTCCCAACAATAACTAATGAGAAAAATTTACAAAACTAAAAATCATCCACGTTATGAGTTCCTAGGTGGCTGCATAGAGGATATAATTAGAAAATTTGTTCATACATTGAGGAGCCCACTTTCAACATTTTTCAGCCATATAATCTTTCGTTATTAATAGAGACAGGATTCCGTGGCATTTGCCCCGAATAAGTTTCTTCAAGAGCAGAAGCTCCTAAAAAAAAAAAAAAAATATGTAATGGGGTGGTATGGGCCTGGGAAAAAAATTTTATTTGCCGAAAATTGCCAAAACTGAAATAAATGCCGAAATATATGTAAAACGTCAAAAACTGCCGAATTTGAAATATTTATTCAAGGAGACTCTGACATCGACAGGCTAAGTCTTATCTTTTAGATTTCCCCAATATTCTCTCGTATCTAATCCAAGGTTTTAGTTTGTGAATACCTGTCTTTGATTCAACATTGTGCGTATTACTTTTCTGTCGATTCAACATTGTGCCGATCAATATTTTCTCGTGTAACTTATTCTGAAATATGCCAAAAATAAAATCGTCGTTAAGTTCTTGTATGCGGCAATGGGTGCTACCCTATAATAAGAACTTGCAAGTCCTGTTCACAGATGGAAAATCAATGACTTGTTTTGCGTGTGTGGAAAAGATTTCCAGTGCAAAAAAAAAAATCATGTCAACTTGCACTGCAGTTCAGGTATGTAATTCTGATAGTATTAACACTTAAATGACCGAATATGATACCATTCTCAATACTCAACAAAAACTGAATTTTTCGGATCATATGTTTTTGTAGCACCACACATCGCGGAGGTACTGTAACGGTATAGTTGTTACAAATAAACACAATAATAGTTTAAGAGTAGGTATATTATTATAAAAAGGTGAACAGATTATTACAAAGTATGAACAACGTAAGAGTAAAAATGAATTAATAATTGAAGTAAGATTAAGTGAGTGAATGAATGAATGAATAATAATAATATACAGAACATTAGACTATTTATAAGGGTGAAGTTCGAGTGATTTGAATCGGGTATTGTGGGAGATATGAATATGATTGGTTGTTTGAGGAAAACGTATTTTAGGTAAAACCAATGAAATTAAAAGGAAATGACAAAAAGTAGGAGTGTTTAAGAAATTAATAAGAATTGGAATTATTGCAAGGTATCGAAATATATTCGTAGAAAAGATGACATCATGGAATATAGACGAAAACAGTTTATGGTGTACCAGAGGTGATGTCATTGGACAAGTCAAGACTTGAAAGACAAGTTTGAACTAGTCTTAAATGACGTGAAAGAAAGGAAGTGTAAATAGACGGAAATATGAAGAATAGTGTGGGAAAATACGAATTAATAAAGTACGAGAATATTTGAAATAATATTTATGAAAATATCATTACAGGTACATAGGATGCAGCAGTCGGGTGTTGAACAGTCAACCTTATCCTCTGTTAAAACTCCGCACACCAATTTGAGTACATTCGATGCAGATCTATGCGAAGCTTTTTTAGCTGTCAGCATTCCCGTTTTCAAACTAAATAATCCTCATTTCAAGTCCTTTTTGAAGAAATATACTGGGAAACGAATTCTCGACGAAAGTACTATGCGCAAAAATTACGTGCCACCGTTGGCAGAGCAAATTATGGATGAGGTTTGAAATTGAGTTGGAGACCAATACGCCTATATCATTGTTGATGAGATGACAGATAAGAGGGGATCATTGATTGTTAATGTGTTGCTTGGAATTTTGAGACCAGATAGAGCAAGCGAACTGTTTTTCATTGCCTCTTCCGAAGTAGACAGAGCAAATGCGTCCACAATCTGTACTTTTATTATTGATTCCCTCGTTCGTTTCTGTAAGGGTGCTTGCTTTTCACAGAAGATTTTACTGTTCATTTTGGATGCTGCACTATATATGGTACTTGTGGGAAAGACATTGCAACAATTCTGTCCCCAAGCTATACACGTGACGTGTGTGGCACATGCCATACATCGTATATGTGAAAAAATTTGTGACATTTTTTCCGATGTTAATAGACTTATCAGTTCCTCTCGAAAAATCTTTTTGAAAACTCCGGTCTGAGTTGCTCTCTACAAGGCCAAGATGTCGTGTCCTCTCCCACCTGAAGTTGTGGTAACACGGTGGGGAACATGGTTGCGGGCAGAAAATTTTGTTAATTATCGAGATTTATCAATGAATTACCAGATGATTGCCAACAGCTGCACAAACTTAAAGAGCTAATTGAAAAAGACACGTTACCTTCTGATTTGGCGTTCATTAACATGCATTTGGCATACCTACCTGATGCTATTCAAAATTTGAAAAAAAGAGGTTTGATTCTACATGCTCAAATTGAAATTATTGACGATGTTCGTCAGAAAATGAGCATAATTCCAGGTGCTCGAGGGAAAATTTTAGCAAGAAAAAGTACAGATGTGTTCACAAAAAATCTCAGCCTGCAAATCATGGAAGCAATTAATTCTGCGATTACCGATGAAATTATGAATTCATCTCTTCCTAGGGATCCTGTTGTGCTGAGTTCATACGCATATGCTCCAATAGTGTCTGTTGATGTTGAGAGGTCGTTCTCAGAATATAAATACATTTTAAATGATCGTCGACACAACTGTACTCAAAGCAATCCGGAGAAGCACCTTTTTGTGATGCATAATAAGAAATTTTTGTAAAAAATGACAAAAATGCCCTTGTTTTTTAATTTTTTTATGATTTAATGTTTGTTTTTGATTTTCAAATGTTTTTGCCGAATAAAGCCAAATTTGCCTTGTTCTGCGCCAAATTTTGATTTTTCAGTTCCAAAAAATCCGGTCTCTAGTTATTAATATTTCATTTTAAAACTTTAAACTTTGATAGTTATGAATTTTTGGACCTTGAATTCTAAAAGTGTTTGATCAACTTGCTTACACTTTCATTAAAGGTGTGTGCTGGAGATAATTTTGCGGTAAGGGCGGAGACATTCACCAAATCTAAAATTCCTTTACTTCATATCGAGAAATTACTTCATTAAATTAGCATTTTCACGATAAGAGGTACGAGCTGTTAATATAATATGACATTATTAATTTTTTTTTTACAATTGAGTATTTGGTACCTACCTCAAGTGCAAAGAAACTCAATAAAATACATTTTCTCTTTTGTGGTGATAAAAATCTGTTTAAATCAGATAGGAATATTCTAGATTGTATAAATATAAAATTCAGAAGAAATTTGTACTATGCTATTTTATGTTATTCTGTTCAGATAGTTATCAATAAAACATATTATATACCCACTTGACGTCTGTTTTATAGGTCGAAGAGATTTATTACTAGATAAAACAAAAAAAAATTGAAAAACCGTACACTACCTTTCAACTATTTTCAGTAATCAAAGATACTGATTTTTCGACTATTTTTTTTTTTTTTTTTTTTTACAGGAACTACTTGGGTTCAAGAAATGGTATGGTGTGTTGCGCATGAAGCAAATTTGAAAAAAGCCGAATCACGTTTGTCTGGACGATTTCCATTTTTAGAGTAAATATATCAAAACATGGTTGATTGAAACGTAAAAGTTTCTTGGGCTGTGTGCAAGAAATAATGATTTTTCTTTAAAAATGTTTTAGAAGAAATATTATTTTTGACTTAAGAAACGAGAAGGCAGATAGCAACGTTCCAACTGTTTTACGCGTTGATTCGATCAAAACTTCCATTAATTTACCTTCTCCGCGTTTTATAAGAACGCATTTGCCGTACAAGTTACTTCCCGAGAAATTACAGCGCAATGAAACCAGTGCCAAGGTAAAACCTTAAAATTCAAATTTAAGAGTGGAGTAGAGCGGGAAAGTTCAAGGTTAAATAATTTATTGCTTTCTCACCCTTAGGCGTTTCCCAATTTGGAACATATCGTTCCACAAGGGAAGAACTTAGCATTTTTCAAAAATTCTTGATTTTCATTTTATCAACAGAATCATTTCCTTGGTTTTGAAGTTTCTTTACCCCAATGTCACGTTCAGGTAAGCAGAGTCATTGAGTTGCAAAATTCCCCTTCCTTCACTCCACCGTTATTTCAAATAGGACCAATATGAAAGAAATTCAAGCATGGAACTCTGTTTAAATAATTTGAAATTACCTTGCGAATTTTTAGGTAGGTCTAGGTTTTCTATAAAAATCTGCTTGGGTGTTAATTTCGATCTCATGAAATGATCGGCTGGAGTTGAGGTGAACACGTTTTTCATCTGATAACCCAATGAAAGTTTTAGTACCTACCTAAAACTCGAATTCATATGTATCTACATGCAGCCTACCTGTATTTTAGGCAAAATATTCAGGAATGGGATAAAATGTTTGAAAATTTTTAGGGATTATATGAAATGCCTAGCGATTTTCGGAAAAGTGTGAAAACAGTAAAAAATTATGTAATTTGCCAACGTATTTCATACATTGCCAAGGAACAGTTAGGCAGAATGTGAAATGATAAAAAATAAGTACCTGACACATAAAATAAACAAGTCGTTGTAATATGTATTGATAAGATGAAATGATTTTGTAGGTGGGTCATTCAATGAAAATGACAAAAATTGACAATTTTTATTACTGAAATTTCAAATATTGTTTTTCAACAATTTTTAGCAGGGAATTTTTTGTAGTCATTGTACAGAATTCAAATAAAATATTAGGTACGCATCAAACCTCCCTGGAAAGGGGGGATAAAAATTAAATTTATTCAAAATTGCATGAGTAATATTTGTTGTTGGTTGTGCAGTAATGAAATTATTGTGGTATAAATCGGTGTTGTCAGCAAGCATATCACTTAAGTGAAATAAATCACACTCTCCCACACCATATATTCTTTATGTATATACTATTCCCTTCATCTTGTCTTTATAAATTACCTTCGACACGACTATGGAAAAAATAAAAAGCCCACAATGAAGGAAAAATTCATATAAAATTGAACCTGCCAACCAATAACAGGCATTGAACAGAAACTCAAAGTGGCAATGTCAATAGCAGTATTCACTAGTATATATTACAGTGCCTTTGAAATTTTTTGACTAATATAGGCCCTCCTATGACTATCAATTACTAAAGAAAGAAAAAAAAAAAGTAGAAACTATTATTTTACATAGAATTAGTTAAAAATGCAGAAAATGACTGGATGGCGTTACTAGTATAAAAGTAAATCAGTCTGACCACTTGCCCCGTTAAAATATATGAAAATAAGAACTTTTCTGATTAGTTAAAAAATGGTTATCTTTAAGGAATAAAAATCTGTTTTGCAACTTATAAGAAGCCTACAATCTGTTATTAGTCCTTTAAAATTATTTTATTGTTATCAACTTATCCTTTCATCTATTTTTTTTATATTTTCAATGAAATGTGTTATTTAGCACTAAAATGGTGTTTATATGATCAAAAATAACGTAAAAAAGACAAATGGTTACATCCACGACATAAAATATTTCATATAATTTATCAACATATTTAATTTAGAGATATTTGTTGAAAAGAGCTTCTTACTGCCTATAATAGGAGAAATTATTATCTATCAAATGAAAAAATCAAATTCCTAGCATTCTTAGTTATGGAGATATTAACTGATTCGGTAATTTTCATAATTTTTATAGAATGACCCAAGAACTGTTTGAATAAAACAGTTTTATTTTAAATTCTTCTCTTCCCTGAAGTTTCATTTCATCTAATGTCTAAAGCACTTCACTCATTTTGACCATATCTCAAGTGGTGATTGGAGTAGATGTTCTTCCCAATATTTTCAATATCCAACTTGTGGGGAGGAATCAAGATGTGTTTCAGAAACAAGATTTAGAATAAACTTTTCACCGATTCATCGTAGGTATTCAACTTTAGTTGGTATCAATGAATTAAAAACATTGCTCCTCAGTAACATTTTTCACATTTTGTATCTTTCATTTTTATTTTCCACGAACATTTGCTATACTCATGGAAATGACAAGTTACTGATCAGCCGAATGGTTATACTTCCATAAAGCACATATTTGTTTTGATCTAGAAAAGGGTAATGGTTATAAACTGGGTAATTTTAGGGGAACAGTTACAAAATTGAAACAAATCATCAATCATGATCCAAGGTCGCTAATTAAAAAGTTTTGTCATAAAATTGGTAGGAATATTGATGTAAGTATAAAGCCTACATGGTGAAGGAAAAGAGCACCGACTTCAATAATTCCAGTCCCTACACATAGATCTTGCTGGAGAAATTTTAAAAGAATTATTTTTCACTTTTCTGTCCATTTTGTTTTCTTCAATGACTTTTCGTGTTAGCAACAATATTACTTTAAAACTAACAGTTTTTATATTTCAAGATAACTTCAAAACTACCATATCGATTCTAAAAAAAATTTAATGGGACTACTATGGAATCATCCTTTATCATTTAAAAATAAGTTCATCAAAATTGGTACCCAAGTTGAGAAATTATGCTGGAACAAACATAAAAAGAAAAAAAAACCATATATACCGATCGAATTGATAGCATCCTCTTTTCTTTTTTTTTCGAAGTGAGTTAAAAATTTCAAAAAACATTTTTTATTTCTAAGAAAAGCCAAACTGAATTTTTATTTGCGATTAATTTGGTACCTGGTCACAAATTGAACGAATATTTCGTTAATTTTTCAGATCCGTAACAAACCAATGGGCCTAAGTTATTTCGTAAAATTTTCTCAATAATCATCAGGTATTGTATGTTTTCAGATTGTGTATGTTACCAGAAATCCACGTGACGCTTGCGTTTCTTCCTATCACCACAACAAACTGTTGGAGGGATTCACGGGTAGTCTTGAAGTGTTTTGCGAATTATTTATGGAAGGAAACGGTGTGAAATTAATTATGTTTCGGCAAAAATGAACCAATCTTTACCCATAACGTCAATTTTAGAGGTACCTATACGTATTTGCATCGTGTTTTTCTTACAGTGCTCTATGGGCCATTTTTCGACCATGTCAAAGGCTACTGGGAACAGAGAAATAATCCAAATGTACTGCTACTGAAATACGAAGATATGAAACAGGTGAATATGCTCAATTTGTACAAAAAGTTTCCAACAGATACTATGCAGGTACCTACTTGTAACGAAAACGCTACTATCGACACAAACTAGGAGTCAGTGAGAAAGATAATATAGTGAGGAATGAGAGGCAGAGGTGAACTTTGAGTAAAAGTCAGGGTGAGAGGGGTCAAGTCCCGTCAGTTTTTTCTCAAATGAAAATAATTGTTTAATTATATTTTTTTCTGATTGGTTTTTATCATTGAACATTATTTCACCAATTCTCTCGTTTTATGTGTGTTTTAGCTGTATTTGTATAATTAAAAAAGCATTAATCAAAAATGTTTGTGGGTTGTCTCAAATCTCAATCATTTTCAAAAATCACGAGACTTGTAGGTATTTTATGCAAAATTTGTAAATTTTCGTAACAGTATTTTTTGTGAAAAGTGGAGAGCTACACAAGGTTTTAGAAGGTGTTAGGCTTCCGGTGTCCCTTAGATGTGCCTCTGATTGAGGGGTATCGAAAGTTGTTTATTTCCTTTTACCTAAGGTGGGGTATTGGTTCGAAGGACATAAGAATTACAGACGTTTCAATTTTTTAATTATGTTTGACTAATATTGTGCTGTTGTTGAATTTTGAGAGATCGTTTAGATCAACGTTTGTTTGTTTGGAGTGTCATTTGTTCCATATTTTACATTATACGAAAAACTGTGTTGAAATTTACATCTTTAACCCCGTATGTTACGAAAAATGTTAAGATAGAAGAATGAACAAATGTATCTTCATTCAAAGTGCTTGGTAGTTTTTTTCTAAGAAATTCTAAAATTATTTTTCATTTGTGAATAAAAATATAAGCGATTGAAACCCGACTGTAATTATACCTTTAAATAGAATTCTTCAAGGTATTAAATATTTTTTCCATTTTTGAAGTGAAACTTCTGTAGTATCAATAGTAAACGCGTATGACCTTGACACGACGAATCCAACGAAAAAAAGCGTTATCGGCAAAAAAATCAGAGGTAGTAGAAGGAGCCAATAATTCTATATTATAATACCAGTTCTGGATAACTAGAGCAACAGTGTGGTTGAAACTTACAGGATAGAGGCTTTTGGGTGCGAGAAAACGATCTAGATAGGTACCAAATTTGAAAAAATTCATTGAACACAAAATGAGCATCTGAATCTATCCATCCGCAGTAGAAATAAGAACGAAATATGAAAAATTGTTATTAACACCTAAAAGTAAGGGATAGGAAGGTTTTATTATCGAATATTGATAGGCTTGATTATTATGATTTATGACTAATGAGGTAATGAGTTTAAAATTTCAAATTTTATGTCAATTCCGGAGATATTTAATATTATAATTAATATATTGCTGAAATTACCCACCTTAATAAATGTTTGACGTTTATGAACTGAACTGTGAAGCAGTTTTAATTACTTGTTTTTTTTTAATACTGAAAAAAAGGGAAAAAGGGGTTTGGGTTCATCTCCATTATAATGAAAAATAAAATTTGGGGTTAGAGGGGCAAAGCCTCCAATAAAAAAGGGCGTGCTGGAATGTTATCTATTCTCCTTTTGTAGTTCATTTTGTAATACATCAGCGGGTATATTTTCTGGCGAGCTGATTTTGATTTTAATGCTCATTTTTTCATTCAACCCATTTCTTGACCCCCAAGGACTTCAAACAGGTACCAGATTTCAACTTCTTATGTTTTGTTGTGTGATTCATTATCAGAAAAAAAACATTTTTTTGGGTCACCAATTTTGAATTTGACGTTTATTTTTTAAATTCAATCCATTCTTCAAACACTAGAGGCTTCAAAAGGGGGGTAATTTCTAATTTTAATATTTTATTATGTGATACATCAGCTGATATGTTTTTTGGCCTTGATTTCAAATTTGAGGCTCATTTTTTCATTCAACCCATTTCTCAACCACCAAGGGTTTCACAAGGGGCCAAACTTTGATGTGTCATATTTTGTTGAGATACATCGGTGAATGGGGCACTGATTTTGAATTTGGCGTTCATTTTCTCATTCAATTCATTCCTCAGACCCCAGGGGCTTCAAAAAGGGGCTAAATTTTTACTTGTTATATTTTGTTGTGTGATACATAAGCTCATATGTTTTCTGAAGCACTGATTTCAAGTTTGTTGTTCATTTTTTCATTCAACTAATTTTTCACCTCCCAGGGGCCTTAAAGGGAGTCCGAATTTTGATTTGTCATATTTTGTTGTGTGCATCAGTAGATATGTTTCTTGAAGGACAAATTTAGAATTGGATATTCATTTCAAAGAATACATAAATTCAAAGGTAGTTAGGCAATATTTCGTTAGAAGTTGACACATTCGTTTTTTTTTTGTTTTTTTTTGAGATTGTTTCTTCCATCCTTGTCTACAACAGATAGGATTTTACTTCTAACTTTTGGTACTAACATTTTCATTTTCCATGTACAACAGAAACTCAAAAATTTCATAAATAAAGAGTCCTTCCGACGCACCAGTGCAACAATCAGTTGACATGAAAAAAATGACAAATACCTAATTAATTTTTTTACTCTATCAAAATTAACTGCTTATTCTACCAAGTAGCAGATAATAATTTTTCACGACAAAATATTATATACTTACCTATTTCTTGTAGGTAACTTGTATGCCTTATTCTTGAAATATCAACCAGCAAATCAGCCTCTAGTTTTTTTTTCTATGTTTTATTTGAAAACTGTATTTGTGTTCTTTTCTCATGAATAATTTACATTGTACTTAAAATTAAAATTATAGGACCTTCATTCGGTTATTCGCAAAACAGCCGACTTCCTTGAGAAAACCTTAACAGACGAGCAGGTAGAAAAATTGGTGGACCATCTTTCCTTTGATACTATGAAAAAAAATCCAGCCGTGAATCGAGAAA
Organism: Ericerus pela; assembly: GCA_011428145.1. Taxonomy (NCBI): domain Eukaryota; kingdom Metazoa; phylum Arthropoda; class Insecta; order Hemiptera; family Coccidae; genus Ericerus; species Ericerus pela. The sequence goes on along the minus strand of WOFM01000637.1, from coordinate 2,600,803 downwards.
ATGTCGTCCGAGAACTTCAAAAACACAACATGATCACTGAAAAAGGATCGTTAATGCGTCAAGGCAAAATTGGAAGCTGGAAGGAGGAGATGAGTCCAGAAATGATAGAACGTTTCGAGAAATGGGAGAAAGATTATTTCAAAACGAATAAGTCATTCGGTGACTTCTGCAATTTTGTTTATTAAAAAATCGAATTATTTACATCATTCTCATAGACGTAGGTACTCAACTTGAATGTGCATATGGATATGCGAATTAACCCATTCAAGTTTATGAAACCCGAGTTTGAAAAAAATTCAATAAAAAAACCTAATTTTTTGTCTCCAATTCTTCTGAAATTCAAACAAATCTGTGCTTAGCCAACATGATTTTTGAGAGAGATCTAGTCCATTACCAATAGTGGTTTCGATATTCAAAGAAAATATCGATATAATGTATCGACACGTATCGGACGAAGAAAAAATATCGAAACTCTTAATATCGATGCGGGCAATATTGATATCTAGATTAAAATCGGTGAAATTTAGTAATTTTGGTATTTTTTGGTTAATCACAGCAGTATGAAAAAAAAAAAAATTTGAGTAGGTAATTAGAAACTAGGGACAAATGCCCCGTAAAACAACGAACTGTATCGATAAACGATATTGGGAGCTCATGTAGGCTGTCGATACAAAAAAATATTGATGCACTTAATATCGAGACCAACACATTTTAGAACAGTTAAACATCCGAAAATGTAATATAATTTGACGTACTGGACTTACTTTGAGGCCATCTGCATTAAAAGCAATAGGCCTTATCTATATCAAGATACTGTAATGTTAATTTAATATCATTTCCCCACTACTCTTGTATAATATATTTCTCACTTCACTTAAACCATCTCGAACATATTCCATATGTCAATATCCTGTAATAATCACATCATCAGCGCAAATCATGACTTGTTCCATAACATAACCTTTTCTTAATATTACTTACTCTGTTTCTGTATTGCACTAAATTATACTACTTATTCTACGGATCTTTTATACAACTCTGCACTATTCTCAATTCTCCTTAAAATTAATTAAAACTACACGCATTTCATGTCATACATATGTTATTTTATTGGCTTACTATTAATTACGTATGTATATTCTAATGAGCAATTACATTCCCACAACAACGCTGTAATTTTCACTCAAAATTGTACCCTAAGTTCTTAGTCTAATTCATTTTTCTATTTTACTGTCTATAAACTTATTCATTTTTCTAATTTCATGTAATTAATAAAATACACATAATATCAGAAATCATTATAAATGTGTTGTGTATTATTTTGTAACAACTTTACTGTTACAGATCCAAATAATAATGGGTATCAAATTTCATGACTATTCAATCACAATTCAGACCTGTACCGACTGTGGTACGTAGAGGTGTGTGCATGAATGTACATAACATTATATTTTATTTTATATAGGTAGGTAGGTAATTAATTGCTTATAAATATGTTAACAATATTGGGTATAAAAAAATGAGAAACTATCAGTAAATGAGAAACTAACACGACCAACAAAGTATAATTATACTGACTATGAATAATAGGAAAGAATTTTCTTTTCCTGAGTCTCCAAAGTGATTCTCAGTCACTTTGCCAAATACAAAAAACTGAATGAAGAATTACCAAATTACTATTTGACTAAATTCTGATTTACCGAAATAGTTTTACCAAAAGGTTTTTCACTGAAACTAATTTTTCCCGAATATTAATTATCATTTTGAATTTTGATAAAAAAAAGGAATGGTAGAATGCAATTTCTCAGTATTTTTATTTGAAAAAAAAAAAAAAAAGGCACAACCAATCTCATCTAACTAACTACCAAATGATAAAGGAAAAGTTAAATTGACTCTTTTTAACTTGGAAAAAAAAATCAACTCACCCCACCTTATCTCCCACCATATGATAAAGGCATAAAAAAATGCCCATTTTCAAGTAATTGAAAAAAAAAAAATTTTTATTAATTTTTGGTTTTTCGGTAAAAGCGTCTTTCGGTAAAATGGATTCGGTTTAATTGATTCCAGAATAATGGCCATTCAGTGAAATGGGCATTGGTAAAATGTCCAGATACCCTTCAAAGCAGTTTTGAAATTCTTCTCTCTTCGTAATAGTGTAGATGTCAAATAATAACAATAAATTAGTCATCTTTATTTGTGACCCTTATGCCACATTATTAACGAGGCAACTATAATAATAAAAGAAAATTTTTAAATTTTCTGATTCCATACACTAACAAATGGAAATTTATCCAGTTGTGTATTATCGTCAATGAACAATAGGTCCTTATGAGATAACCTTTTCACTGAAGGCTAACTATAGACATATTATCACTTTTAAAGCTGCGTAAAAATGAAAATATAACAACAATAACAACAATATCAAATGAATGTTGTAATATTTCAACAGACATACAAAAAAAAATTTATCAGGTGGTAAATTTTCGTCAGCGAAGGGTGTAGGTGGTTATGAAATAATCAAATTTCCATGAAAATTTCGAACTGCTTGATCATGATAAGGATGTAGGTCATAAGATGGGTTCTGGAGGACTTGCAACAACATACATTATCTTCAGAACAAGCTTGACATAAAAAACTGACGAGTGTCTTTTTCAGCATACGTGATGTTTTAGCAAGTTGAAGCGAGTCAAAAGAGATTTCCAAGAATAATTATGCGAGCATCCCTCCCCTTTTACGATGGAGCTATCAATCCCTTTGACTAATGTACTATGAAGAAACCACCGACTTCTTTATCATGAGGTGCAGTTTTTTCAAAGGAATTTAACAAATAACATTAAAAAAGATTTAATTGGATTGCGTCATAAGACTCAAAATTCAAAAGCAGATTCCGAATAAGAGTTTAACTGCTTTTTAGAAAACTGTATTGTCAGTATCATAATAGTGGTCAAGAATAAAATATGTATTTTTATTCAAAAGGGTAAAATATTATTTTTGATTGTTAAAAATTTCAACCAAGAAGTTAAATTTTTTCAGCCATTTGTGCTTTATTTTGGAATTGGATAGGGTTTTTTAAAATTTTCATTCCAGTGAATCGAGCTGCACATAATAATATCATATAGTAAGCAATATATCAATATACCTAACTTACCTAACTTAAGCATGAAATTATGGTGAAACCTAAAAGCACGAATCTACCAAAATTATTGTTGGAATGCGTCTAGTAAATGCGAAAAACCTATGGCTGAAAAGCGCGAATAAAAATGTCCGAAATGCGTCAGTGTTATGTTCAAAAAGTGCGACTTGATTTTTATACAATAATTTACCAGTATATGGATGTACATTCACAGTAACGTCTTTATCTCTTCCTATTAAGTATAAAAATCATTACTATGCTTAATCCGTCTCGTGCTACAGTTAGTAATTTTGTATTTATGCTGCGGGTAGTGGTCGTTAACATACAAAAATTTTTATTAGTCTTAAATACGAGTGAATTGTGTCCGAAAAATAATTTTCTATTAATTTTTCAGAAATTAGTTTTTTATTAATTTTTCCCACTGACATGAAGTACAAAATGACAATTGTAATGTATTATATTTGATTTTACAGTTATTTACCTACTATTTTCTCGTAAATAAACTTATTTTTGTATCCATGATAGACAGATGTAATATTAGTTGTATTTCCCAGGTAATTTGGTTTTAGGTTTTATTGTTGAATGTAAAGTCAGGCTTTTAGGTTTTATGGATTATCTGAAAACTTGTACAAATTCGCGCTTTTTGTACAAATTATGGTAAAAAAAATTTGCGCTTTTCAACCAAATTTTTTAGCTGATTCGTGCTTATGGGTGGGAAGCCTGAAATTGGAGGATTGATTCCACAAATAATTTTTAAAATCTTTAAAATTATTAATTTTGAAACATTCTCCAAGTCTAAATATATAAGTAGTTACATATATGTGAGTTGGTATAGCTCACGTCGGTATAAAAATAGTTATTTATAATACAAGTGTGTAAAGTAGGTAGTAGCAAATCCAAGATTTTCTAAAAGAGGGCAAAATCCCAATTTTAATATTTTTTTTTTATCCAATAGAGTCTATTGATATTTCTCACTTTTTCTCTCCCCTTACAGTCCAAATGTTTTGTAGACCTTACTCATGTTTGCACCAAACCTTCCCCCTTCTCCAAAGTACTATATCATCACAAAAAGTTTTATTCTGTAAAATTTCAAGATTTTTTCTGGCGTTCTGGTATAGTACACTAATTTCTCCCACGGTAGGTACAGCCCTGTAACTTACAGTTTTAGCTCAGTAACAATTTTTTTAGTTGAGAAAACCTAAAAACTTGAAAAACTGAGGTAGAACAATTTTTTTAATAAGAATGACAGGGTATGTGGTACAAAACATACTTACTCCCATCTTAAGAAGCTAACTTTTTATTCGAATTTAGTCAGTCCATCCACTTGGGTCAAGAAATTTTGCACTGTTTAAGAAAAAAAATTTTTGCAGTTCTAGCTTGGTAATCTGAACACCCTCAAAGTTAGGTACACCCCTTTCACATTGGTAACTAATGCTGTATCTGTTTCAAATCAAACAGCCAGTTTACAAAAAGTGGAAAATTTGCGAAGCCTTTTTTCTATATCAAACAAACCTAATAATGAATGATAGTGATAAACTGTTCATAATTATTGATCAAAGTTTATATTATATATATATATATATATACTCACTTATTTTATATTTAATTTTTATTTTTATAATTGGGTAGCGGTTTTCAATCTGTGGTTTACAGATTACTTCTGTGTTGATAATGTTGTTTTATAATTCACAAATTTTCCATGTGAGTAAATTTAATGAGAAATCTCAAAGTTATGGCTTCTGTGCTAAATGTTCTGAAAGTAAAAAAAGGTGGAAACGGCTGAGATAGGGTAATAATATTCATTCAAAAATTGATGCTAACACCACCTTTTCATTTACTTATATTTTCTTGGATTTCTTCCATCATTTTAATTTCTAAGAAAACTTTCTGAAATTTTGATACGAAAACTATCAAAACTTTCTAGACTACCCATACTCTCAAATTGTACCTACCCTAACACTGACTGAATAATTGAGGTGCAGAATACATTTTATCTTTATAGGTGGATATTGAGTTCAGTTGTTTGTTTCATATGAAAGGGCCAAATTTAAAAATTTTTTCTGGATGTATTTAAAATTAAATTATTAAAATTATTTACAGTTAGTTTAAGATGTGTGTGTATTTGAAAAGGCGTTTAAAATGATGGTGCTTTTAAATTAAATAATATAAAAACACAATACTCTCTCCATTTAAGGAGAATTATAAGAACATACAAAAATTAAAATAAGTGTGATGTGTTCAAAAAATAGTTGGTACAACTAAAAAAAATGATAAATCAATGGAGCAAAATGAAGGAGTTAAATAATCGGATAGAGAAGAAATTTTACGGATGCTGTATCAGCGAGGAACTTTATTGATAGCATATCTGCATGAAATGATGAGATTAGAACATCCACAACCGAAAATTGACTTATTCTTTTGATAGAAAATGAATTTTCCTACAACACAAAACCTAGGTACTTTAAAAAAGTCAGAGATAAATATATTGTAATTCTCATTATGTTGTTATTGTAGGCTATCACATACTAGCTTTTATAATAACTTGCTCTGTCCTCTACTCTCCCATAACAATCAGATATTGTTATTTTCGTCAGGCATTTTCCAATTTAGACATAAAAAAATTAATAACCTTTGCAAAATATTTTTTTGTTGCTTCAATTCGAATAACTTAATGTTAGTATAACAATTAATGACAGTTGGGTGTTATCGAACATTGCTTTACTAACAGAGGTTAGTATGCATTAATTAGTCGTTTAATAGTTTTCTGTTGACACATCCTTTTTATAATATCCATATAATATATGAATTTCAACAAATAGAACAAAAATTTTCATGTGATTGTGCAAAAAAGAAACACACCCCTCCTCTGTGTCTTAATATTAAATCAGTTTTATTGTTTAGAATTTCTTTGAACACCTACCTACAGAAAAAGGGGTTGTATGCAAAAAATGAAACATCCTGCATCACTATAATAAATGTATAACCCCTTAATTCATTCGTTAGAATAATTTTACAAAATTATTTCCTCGATATTATTTCACCAATTATTCCCTCATATTTGATACCATGTGTCACTGCCCACACAGCCAGACACAGACACAAAAAAAATATTCTTCACTTCCTCTGAAACAACAAATTCTACAGTGTTACTTATAGGTATTCCAGAAAAAATCTAGGGCAGGCAGAAGCCAAAGCATTTTGGAGCGGTACTCCAGAGCTCATATACTATAAAGATACTGAGAAATCCGAGATTTTGTGACTCTAAAATAAAAATTATTTTAAACTTATAATGACGACACAAATGTAACGACATCATGTAAATGGTGAAACACAAGTTCGGACAATATAATGTCCTAACTCAAAGTTATTATGAAGATAAAATATGACGACAGTAATCAAATTTGATTCTCTTTCAGACAGTTTCTAATATTTCATCAAGTTTTTATTACAGAGCCGACAGTTTCATAATTTAATAATTCTCTATAAAATGACATAATTTAATTTGTTTAATTGACAACATGAGATGAATATGGCAAAATGTAGAATTCAATAAATAGTAAAAACCCAACAAGATAATATTCATGCAGCCAACGTTCATTTTGCTTTATTATATTTACTTGGTGCTTTGCTTATTGTATGTCGATGCTTGTACTTCTTATCTTATATGCTTGTATGTATGACGACTAAATGCAGGCAATAAAGTGGGGAAACATTGCCAATGAGAAAAGGCTACCTTGTAAGTCAAACACTGTTTTTAAAACACTCTTGTTTAAGCAACACCCTGTACTAGGTTTGTTTTGCAAGTAGTCCTTCTTGTGTAGGCAGATAGTAGCAGGTCTAAGTCTCAAGTCATAAGTTAAAGTCCTCGCATAGGCAATTCAATGAAGTGTACCATCTGCAGATGTAGAATTTACTTCGAACCTTCATCTACCTTTGCAGACACTAGGGTGGTAGTTGAACTTAGGGTAGGTTAGGTCAAAGACAAAGACACTCAGGGATTATTCTTTGTATCATAAAAGATTAGTAATGACAATCAAAGTTTCTCTAATTTGTCAATTTAAATCATATTTTATTTCAAAACGATCTTTTATGAAACACCTGTGGGTGATGATATCAGTCGACAATACAATCAGATGGAGTTCTTAGCATCTGTTAAGAGGGAAATTTGGTGTGTTGCCAACAAACTTTTTGACAAGCTTAGTTCAAGATGACTGCATTGCTCTGTCAATAAAGGCCGTGTAGAGCCTTCCTTCGCGCACAGTGATGTTTGATCTTCATCTGTGTTAGTTATTTTTCTCAGCTCACTCTTTCTCACACATCAAAAGCTACAAAGTCTAAAGTTTCTAATAGGAGTCTTTTACATTATAAAATCACTATCTCTCATGAAGACAAACAATTAGGTGAAGACAAAAGAACTTTCTGATGATTTCACCTACTTGTTGTCTATAATAGTTTTTTTATTATTATTTTTTGCTTTACTCTTTGTTTTATTCACTTTGTCGACACTGTAATTCTTTTGTAATTATATGTCTTCAACAAAATAATTCTTCTGTTTGTTTTTTTTTCATTCTGAACCTTTTATGAATCGAAATTTCGTTAGGTTCTTCTGTCAACACTCCACACTTATTGCTGATTCATTCATCATACTAATTTGCTGACATATGAAGACAAGGTAAGCTGCTTAATTTCAAAGTTAAAAAGAATTCAGCTGTAGGATTTCACAAAGTCAAAAAAAAAAAAACGTCTTGAAGTCATTTTCAGGACTAATCAAATCAGTGTTTCGGCTGCATGATGTCTTAGTTTTAAGACATTGTGACGTCATTAGCATTTAAATACCACCACACATGAAGGTCGAACATAAGAGCCGTTTGTTTTCGGACGCCTCAATACCTATAAGAATAGCTTCGTACAATAAAAAAAATAACATACTTTCCTAGTCCCAATTTTGCTGACGCCAACTATGGTTATTAATTACTTCGCACACAAATTCTGAACCAACTGGTACATGTAACACTAGCTAGATAATGCGTGAAGTCAGAGTGAGTGAATGAGTAAGAAATTTTTGGGCACCTAATTAATTTCAATTATTCAGTTACACTGAAATTAACAATTTCTCAGAATATTCCTCATTCTTACAAATATAGAAACAAACAAATAGCGTATAAAATAGTGGGTAGTACGCAAAGTTTCTTTGAAACAATAAGCAGTAGGTATGCCACAGAAAATGGTTGAAAACTTCTAAATCAGCCGATTTTCACTGTGTGAAAACCTGCTAAAAATTTTAAAAACCAATATACGGTACCTGAAGGTTACGTAGGTGCAATTTAAATCACTCCACGAGAATTTTCTTCGGGGGAGAGGATATAAATTTTGTTTTCCTAATTTTCGTATCAATTCTCCCCCGCTCGCAGCAACGCTACCGTGCGATTTCGTAACCGAAAACTATAATAGTTTTTCTTTTTTCTGGTACCCAAAAATCAGAACTAAAATGAAATTATCCTCGTAAAGTGGCACAGCAGTTTTACGGTTTGGTTATCTGTCATAAAATTTTGACCGCACCTAGGGATTCGTACCTTTTTAGTCATTGCTGCTGCGCATAATACCTGCGTCAACCTGAAAAAAAAATGGAAAATATAAAAAATTCTTATAACATTAAAATGCCACTCATTTTTAGTGCACAGAGAAATTGGCCACGATCAACTTAGGTGATCGAGTTCATAAGAATTTATTAGTGCTCCACAATGCCCACTCTATCTATGATACAACGACGAATAAGTGAAGGAAATTCAATCAAATACAAAATTTGTTTCATGGTTTGTTTTACTTGAATCGTAATTAATCTAAGGAAATTCACGATACTTCTACTTATTATTTTGAAGTAAAACCTGTTAAAAACTGCTATGACAAGGTCAACATTGTGTAATTCATTACTTTGATACCTACTAGGCATAAAATCGATTTAATACCTTACGAATGATTAATATTACAACCCTTGAGCAGAGTGATGTAATTGAAAAAATCATTGTTAATTTAGATACCAATTGGTAATTTTTTTTTTTTTGGTAAAAACTGGTTAAGAAGATGAAAATAAATATAAAAAATCTGCCTCGATAGGTAGTACTTATCCTTCACAAAGTAGATACCTGTAACTATAATGAAAGAGTGTATATTACTTCTATTTGTACGACATTTTATTATCGCTTAAGGAGTAATTTATGCCTACTTATATAATAATATTTTGTACAAGTAGGTATAAGAATATAATAGGTAGGTAATTTTTTGTATCGAAAGTGAGCAGTATTTTATGGCGAATATTAACGATTGCATGTTTCATCATAGGTCTGTTCGGTAAAAAAGCAAAAAAATGAGTAAAAAACTAAAGGTAAATGGCGAGCAGGCTACATTTTTGGATTATTTTTGTCCAGAATTTCGAAGCAAAAATGGAGATTTATCAGATTATTTTGCTACCATTGCCGAGCAAATACAACTGATGGATATCAGATCGAATGATATTTGGTTATGTTCATATCCGAGAACGGGTAAGTTCGTATTATGTGTTACTTACTGAATTTTTATTCGAAGCCCATTGTTATTCACAATTAATAATTATGATAGGTGGTATCAATTAAGGGTTTATATTACTGTGTCTTAAGGGGGGAGGGGAGTCTAATCATTCTTAGTGGTCTCTTCTGACTTATCTCCACACCAAAAAATCAACAAAACTGATTAAAATATACAATTTTTAGAGGACAATTATTTTTTTCTTGTCTAAGGGTGTCCAAACCCTCAGGATTTCCTTATATACGCCTTTGGGTCGTTTTGATATTTCTATTGACTTTAAATGCCACTTTATCTTTTTTACACAGGGGATTAAAATTGACTTCACAATTTCACAAAATTGTTGGTATGCCAACCAGGGTGGCCACACGCCACAACAAATGAACCAGGTTGACTACACATTTTCTACTAAGAACTGCCTTTAAACCACTGCAACATCCCAAAACGTCTTTAAAGCTCATTAGACGAGTCCCAAAAAACACAAACTAAAAGACAAACACTAGGTGTAATTCCAAAACCTAGTGTGCCTAGATAGTAGATCCAGGGTAAGGTTCACGGTAACCCCTTGAATGTAGAAACTTTGAAATAAAAGGTCAAAAAGTCTAGAAAACAGCTAGTTTGAAACACAGAAAACCTACTAGAAAAGAACATATTACGAGAGTAGAAATATAACCAGCCCCGCCATTTCACCCAGGTGTAAGTATGTTCAGCGCATTACGGTAATAAAACAAAATATGTCAAACATACGTGGACCTTTATTAACGTAGTTAAATATGCAAACCATGGATGGCAATGATTTACAAAAGATCATTCTCATAGACGGAGATGAATGAGAACGAGGCGCATTTCATATAGTTGACATAAGTTGAACATGAGAAAGTGAATATTTTACCATGCCAGTACCAAAGTCGAACAGAAAGTGATCGGCCAAATATATTACGAGAATGGACTAACCGTAATTGCAATAGATAAGGCCGTATCCAGATAAAAGTTTCCCTACTTTCAAATATATGTCTGTATTTGAAAGAGAGAAACAGTTATTGTAATAATAAAACCAAGTTACCTGTTAATAATCAACTAGGTAACGTTGATAGTCGACGATAAACGGGGCGTATTTTACAGAGATACCTCAGCGGGGATTATGAAAATTTTTAGTTTCAGGAAAAAAGAAAACTGTTAATATGATTTTCCCATTTTGACCTTATTTTTTATGTAAATGGTTGGTAGGTATATTATATATATATATTATTATACTGGATGCCCCATGTGCAGCTTTGCTTGCAGTATCAGAGTCTTAAGAAAATTTTGATATTAACCTTACACTTAGTTCTTTGGTGACGAGTATGTTATTTAAGATTTTTTTAAAACTAACGAGAAGCTGAAGTAGACTCGTGTAATTTTTAATGAAGAATGTGTATCTTCTTTTTGATTGAGTTTATACCCTCGAGAAGAAAAATATGGGCTACAATTTTTGTTGTGTGATTTTATTTTCTGTAACCTACGGGATTTTTAGCAGACAGAGGAAATTCATTGGTTCCTTTGGTCTTTTTCATTGTATGTTGGTGTAAGTGCATGTGAATTATATTGGACAATCAATTGTTTCGTAGGAATCTACAGTTTGCAAGTGACAACACCTCCACACCTTTTCCTTCCTATTTTATTTAGTACCTTTTTTCTCACACCTACTCTTCTTCACCCTTTTCTCCCATAAATAATGATTTAATACATTCCATTCTTCTTCTTCTTCTGTGTGGATGACAATATAGAAAAATTATCTCTGTCGGCACCCAAACTGATTTGCAAACGTCCGAATTTTTGTCTACTCTTCTTACCTTACTATACCATTAATTGGTAGGCTAATAATTTGTAGGTATAAAACAATTGTGGGCGACTGTCTGAATTTTTGGGTTCATGTAGGTGTTTAATTGGTCTCTGAAAATTAATTGTTACTGTTTGATACTCTCCTCCAGCCCATCATTTTTGTTATAAATTCACATTCCATAATTTTTTTTGGTACAGATGGACAGATCCCAAATTTCAATAATTTAATTTTTTTGATGAATTAAATTTTACCCACTTTACTTCATGCCATCATGAATAAACCCTTATATAAATTCATTTTCCAGATGAAATATTTCACTTCTCATTTTCCTCCTTTTTCGTACTTTTGTTTTCAATATATTGCTAAGTATTATCTCGTTGATGGTTGTTAATTTACATGCATGTTGGCCTAGGCCATCGTTAAAAGTTTGTATTTTGTCAAAATTTTGTGTTCAGTATAACATTGTTTTTCTTTAATAACTTTGCTAGTCGGACTTTTTGTGATTTTTAGATGTACAAGAGGTTTTTAAGGTAAAAAAATCAACAAATGGAATTCTAAGAACCTCGTAAATCTACCATCATTATTAGTGTTCCTAGGGGAAAATTAAAAAACACAAAAGTCCAACTTATGAGGTATTTAAGAAAAAATTTACATAAGTTACCGACTTACAAGGTTTTTATTGAAAAAATCAGCCAGCTTACGAGGTTTTTAAATTAAAATCATCGTAAGTCTAAACAATTTTGAATATAACAAGGGAGGGTGAAAGAAAACAAATTATAATTTATGCTCCTCCAATTTCCCTTCACTTCTACAATATAATAACGTTAATTATACCTTTGGAAAATTCTTCTAATTTTTTTAATCAGTGTTTTCTTGTTCTTGTAAAATTTGATTTTTTTGACTTACGAGGTTTTTAATGAAAAGCGACGATATGTAGACATAAGTAGTATATAATGTACATGTAATTATGAACAGATTAGTGATCATAATATTAGATTAAAACAACAGTTTACTGAATTTTAAAATTTTTGAAATTGGGTTATTATTCAGAAGTTTTTAATTGTGGAGCCGTGACGGCAACCTTGCCTATAATTGATTGATAAAATCAAAACAATTATACTAGGTTCCAATTAATATTTAATGACTTCAATAACAAATTGTAATGTAATAAAGTACAGATTATACCAGCAGTTGCAGACTTGCCTATTGAGCCCCTTAGCAGTTATTGGTTATAAGAGACTGTAATTATAATAGCTACCAGAGATGGTTATTAAAGAAGATGACCATATAATGGTTTTTCATGAAGTGATTTTATATTTCATTCACAGTAATTAGATTAACAATGAATTTGTAAATGGATGAATACTTACAGAGTAGTGGTGAGAGATGGATGATGTCATGATTGACCAAAGAGATAATTAATTATCCTCCCACTTATTATGCGGCTTGGTCAGGATTGTTATTCTAGAAAATTCAAGATAATTCTAAAAGAGCTTAGATACAGTTTTAGGTGATAATTACTTCCTCTCTTTTAATCGTAATGTATCAATGGAGGACAAATGAAGGTTATAATAAGTACAGACATGAATGTGCAAGTGAGACAGCTGTATCGGCTGATGCTATAACATTCCAATGTGCCCTCTTCATTCTGTTTTCTATGTTTTATTGTCATATTATAGTCTTAGGGATGAATGACAATTGACTAATGTGACGATATATGAACATGAGTGTTAATGAGTAGAAATATATCGTTATAAGAGCCAGGTAGATTTGATGATCTACTAGCTGACTGAATCTCAATTCAAGTTCTTGTTGAAATCAAAAAACAGAATTAATTTGTCCTAACACATTCAGCGATAAAATGTATACTCTCCTGATGATACTTACTTGAGTAATATTTACCTTATTATTGGTTGTTTTCCCTGTGAATTTTTCATACCTATAACAGAACATATCAGACAATTATTTTTTTAGTTTGAAAGTGTTTTTGCATGAAAGAAAATTTATTTCTTTTGAACTAAAAGCGCTCCATAATTAAATATAACTTACCTGAAAATTTCTGACTCAGGAATGTCTTGTGTAAAATACCAATTCTTTGAAATGGACACAATCAAAACCATTGATTAAAATCACAGTTAAATTTTATTGGGAAATTTATTTGTTTTGATGGTGATTTTTGGAATTTACAAAAATTTACTTTCCCTCTTTTGAGTTTTTGGGTCATTTGCTCTGTCAGTCCAGTTAAATGGTCAATGAATTCCTTTCATTGCTGTGAATCTTCATAGGTCCAGTAGTTGTCTTCAGAGAATCACTCAAGCCAATCAAATTGGTCAAAGTAAATGAAGAAAGTATTGTTAAACTTTACTTATTCTTAGATTTACATTTATCCGATTATCATGGTATGTGTCCATTTATTGCAGTATTAATAAATAAAAATTGAAAATAGAGACCTATCCCAGTTTTTAATCTTCTCTGTATGGTGTTCTGAAAGGAAAATCTCTATTCGATAAGAAAAGCCAAAAAGAGAGACAAAAAATAGGAGCGAGTAAGAAAAAAAAATCTTGAAGAAATTTTGCTACAGGAAACTCTAATTACCATTGCTCTCTAAATGTACAATGGAATATTTTAATTCTCCTTTTTCACTGATATCTGCTTTTTTTCTTTTGTTCGTTTACTTTCCCGTCAACAATATAACATTGAAGATTCTGTGCAGGAACAGCATGGACTCAAGAGATAGTATGGTGCATTGCAAATGATGCGAACATAGAAGCGGCTGAAGAGAGTATTAACTCACGATTCCCATATTTAGAGTGAGTATTTTCCGCACTTTTTCAAGAAAAAAACACTGTATTATTTTTATTTTGATCTAACATCTTGGTACTAGGGAAGATGAGGCAAATAATTTTAGTTTACGGTTTATAATTTTTTTCAACCATTTAATTATAAATGTACTGCACAGAAAGGTACCAACTTCATCAACATTAAATTGTAATTTTTGTCATTGTAATCTTTTGAGCTGTGACTGCTTATTACAGCCATAGTTTTAGGAAAATAATGAGCTTTACTCAGCCGTAGATAAGGGGGCTCTTATTAAGGGCAATGTGATGCTAGCAAAGTGTGTAGGTATTAAATGAATGCACCCTGGGGGAAAAAAATGTTTTTAAATTTATTCCAAAATAATGGCTCCACACTTCCTCGCAGTACCAGCTAAAAACGTACGCAGCCTCCAAGTATTAATTTGTTTTCCACAAAACGGAAAGTGTTTCTATTGAGTTAATTTTTTCATTTTGTTATTTTCTTGCAACTGAGTTATTGTAACGGCTTAAGTTAACGACTGTTACACTGTTTGTTTAAAATTTAGACGTACGCCTTTTAGTCGTATTCGATCCGATACCAAAACCGACTTCCCCGAATATATTTCAAATTCAGTTCAATACGTAATTGACGATCCATCACCGAGATTTATTAAAACGCACTTGCCTTTAGAACTACTTCCTGAGAAATTGAAAAAAAATGACGTTAATGCAAAGGTGAGTCCAAACTGAATATTTTATTTTTTCGTTTCATTTTATTTTTATTATTTAGGTACTTACCAAGAAGCAGTTGGTTACCGGACTTTTTGTCAATTCTCAAGGGAATCTTTTTTCATTATTGTGTACAGTCCGCGTATTTTTGTTTTTATAATGCATATAAGTCATTTACGTTGCCATTTTGTTTCTTTTGTAGGATAACTATAATTTTTTTCTTTACTTTATTGTTTCTGGCAGGTTTTGCTTGGGTATAGTGACGGATACGGCTTGTCCTCGGACAATAATAAAATTTAAAAAAATCTTTTTAGAAATAAAAAAAATCTCCGGCCACTTACGATCTTTTTCATCTCTCCAAATTTACCTACCCTTTACCTCTCACACTCGTAGCCCACACTCGGTGGCTGGTATGAAGTGTTTTTATTATACGTGTTTCTTATTACATTTTAAAAACTTGTTCTGGCTTCCCTCTCTCCCTTTTTTATTCAAAAGAGCAGAGAAACACTCTCTAACACTCTTTAAACTTTTTTCTGTTCCGTCAACCAGCGTTTGACTGTCCTACTACTCGGGATAAATATTTTTATGTCTGTAAAATTTTATTAATATATTCGATATTTAACATGGCTTGATTTTTTAAATTCTCGGGCATTTGGCCTAACTCGGATTCCCCACTCTGTAACCTTTTTGGGTCAATTTTTTACTAATGAATCGCACTCGGTAATTCCAACTTGGAAATAACACTCGGCTAAATTTGGTTTTTTCATAAAATTATGCATGGTTTATGGCAGGCTGAGTATGTCTAAACCAGGTAATTTTACATTCACTTCATTATAGGTGAATGCCCTTATTTATCATAGTGAAGTGTTTTGGAGCTATATGTTGATGTGAATAGAAAAAAGGCATAGTAATAGCTGAGGGATCTTTAGGAGGACTTGAGGGTGGGGTTTTGGTCAAGGCATGCCACTTAATGTGTCCGCGACAGAAAGGTGTCCTCTAGAGGCTGGAGTTTCATCCCAAACAACTGGTTCTACAAAAAAGCATAGGTACCTTTTTATAAAACTTATAACGTTTTAAAACTTTTGTGAATGTAATTTTTACTGAAAAATAAAAACTGAATGAAATATATGCAAAAAACTGTTCTGTGACCCAATTTTTGTCCCCCTAGAGCACAACTCTTGAGTGGGATGTAGGAGACGTTTAGTACATATGTTGTTTCATATGATAAGGTAAGGATGTGTATGAAATTTCACCTTGAAGCTATTCATTATCAACTTAAACCCTAACTTTCCTGAACTATAACTGCATTTTCCAATTATTAACTCGACTTTGGCACGTCGGCCAACTGGATAAGGGTCGCGTAATAAGAACCTACTTTCGCATGTTTTGCCTTCAAAGCAAAGAGTATGCAACTAATTTGACACGAGCATATGAGAACCTGTATTTCTGAAACATCCAATTTTCTGATTCATGTTAATAAGAACTTTTTTGCTTCTCTCGTCGAGTTCTACATGACCCTTTGGCTGAAGAGAAATGTTTGGACTCCCTTGTATACTTACAGATCGAATATCTTCATCAAAAATTTGGCGAAGTAAGAATATTCAAAAGTATAATTTAATTTTCTTTATTTTGCAGATTATCTATGTTACACGAAATCCAAGAGATTGTTGCATTTCTCACTATCATCTTCGTTCAAATTTTATTGCTTATGCTGACAAGTTTAATCAATTCTGTGAAAAATTCATGGAGGGAAATGGTAAGTTGGAATTATTATGTCGAACCTACTTTTATACAGGAGTTAATTAGGAAGATTTGATTCTAATTTGAAAATATTTTATAGTTCATTACGGTCCTTATTGGCATCATTTATATGGATTCTGGTTGTTCAGAAATAATCCAAATTTCTTATTACTGAAATATGAAGATATGAAAAAGGTAACGTAATTTAATAGCTGTTGAAATTTTTCTCCGGATTTCACGTAGGGTATATATCTACCTAAACGTAGGTATTGCATTCCATGCTTAAACATTATTAAGCTACTAAATCTCGACTGTTATAAATAGAACTGGGCTATTATTATTCAGTGTTACTGAATTAAAAATTATAAAATATAAGAATTATTGGCCAAGAATTTAACATCAACAATGATATGAGTGATTCTCTTCTTTTTTTTTTTTTCGAAGGACATAAAATCGATAATTCACAAAGTCGCTGATTTTCTTGATAAGAAATTGACCACAGAACAAATTGAAAAGATTATAGATCACGTGTCTTTTGAAAAGATGAAAAATAACCTTGCTGTCAACGCAAAACATTTTCCTGGATGCTTAACAGATAATGATTCGTTGAATGAGAGGGATTCGTTTATTCGATGTGGAAAATCTGGCCAGTGGAGAGAAATTATGAGTCCAGAGCTGATAAACCATTTCCAACGATGGGAAAATGAAAAGTCAATGGGACTAAATGAAATTCTGTTTAGAACTGATTTTCTAGCAAGTACAAATTAGAGTTTGTTCATAAAAATATTGTTGTTGATTATTTTTATTATTTTGTTTTTGTTTTTTTGGGAGGTGAATCTGGGAATACGCTATCTATTGGCGGAAATTAAAAAAGTATTTCGTAACAGCAAGTTTACAATATGGAGCTTAAACGTACTTAAATATTATAGGTAGGTACATATACTTATTTAGTTTAATTATAAAAGAGCTCTACATCCAATTGAGCTGAAATTTTTGTGAAGCATTTACATAAGTTTTGGATTAAATCCTACGATTGGTTTTCGAGGTGTGTTCAATTATTTGATTTGGATATCATTTTAATCAAAGAATTTAGTGATATCACAAAAACTAAAGATTCGATTGAGATGAAATTTTCATGAAATATCGACATATGTTAGCTGTATATTCTGTGAAACTTTAGCTGAAATTGAGCGCTGGGTTCTCAAAATATCACTAAAATTCTGTTCAAGTAGGTAGGTACTGAATTAGTAATTTGCGTGCTAAAATTACTTAATCACATAATTTCAATCATACAATCCCAATAGAATTTCAGCGATACCTAGAGAACTAAACGTAAGATTTCAGATTAATTTTTGTGGAATATTAAGCTAGCATAATTATGTCGATGTTTTACCAAAATTTTAGCTCCATCTTACATTTGATTTTCAAGTTATCGCTAAAATTCTGTGAAGATTATTGTGTGATTAAAATGATGTAGGTACAAATTCAATAGATACCTACTTTCCAGAACAGAATTTCAGCAATACCTCGAGAACTAAACGCACAATTTCAGCCAAAGTTTCAAAGAATAATTGAATAAAAAATGTCGGTATTTCACCGAAATTTCGTTTTAATCAAACATTCAGTTCTTCCCTTTAATTTTTGGACAAATTGGTCCAATAGCATGATGCATCATGCACTTGGTAAATAATTCATTTAATTACTATAGTTAACTAGTTTGTTTTTCAAAAGTTATTGCAATATTTATCAAAATTATACCAAAAGTAAAATTTTCATAACTCACAAAAAGTGTGACCAATGGGAGAGAAATTGAGCATTCAAATTTGCGAATGTGTTTCAACAAAGTTTAATACTCAGTAATAAATTATTTAGAGTTACTCAAACTCAAAAACACTTAGATTAGGTATAAGGTTAATTTCTTGTAAGAAAGTGAACCCAATCTACCTTGGTGTAAATTTTCTGGTGTATCATGAAACATATTAAAAGTACCTTCCAATTTTTTGCAAATAATTTTCCTGATTCTGGGTCATTTCTCCAAATAAAATATCCTAAATGGCTTTTTACTCAAATGATTTTCCCCCAAATTTTCTGTCCCAAATATGTTTTGCCTGAGTTTTTTTTACCCGGATTATTATTTGTCTTAAAGGGGTTTTTGAGGTTCTGCTCACCATCACTGCTTGCTGCAATGATGATGAAAAGTGAGAACATTTTGATTTCATTGATACTGTAATTTTTTAATTGAAAATCGAAAGTCCAATGTATAAAATCATTTCCTAACCTGTTTCCTAGTTATGGATTCTACAAACTAATCGAGGATCTAATTATGAAAATATTTTTCCTTCATATATGAGTTTGTATAATTTAAAATACGAATAAAATTTCCAAGTTCTGAATCTAATTTTTTTTAGCTCAGTAGGACTAGTTATTTCTTAAAATTATGCAACACAGAGAATGATAAAAGAAGAGGAAAAAGTGTCAAATGTTCAAATTGAGCTGATAAACTTAAAATAATAACAAACAATTTACTCGAATTTGGGTTGTTGCCTGTTTGAGTAAAAAGCTTACGGAAAAAAATTCTGGAGAAAAATATTTGGATAAAAATCTTTGTAGTTGGGGCAGTTAATTTGGAGAAATGACTGGGAACCAATTTTCCTCATTAAAACTGCCCAAAAACATAAAACATTGGATTTCGAGAAAATGTAGGATACTGTGAAAGCTGTCTTAAATCAGTAAATTCAAGAGGAATGGGTCACTATTGAAAAACGTTTAAATTTCCTAATAATAATTATATTATTACAATTCAAATAGCAGATATCTGTTATCTAAATATAACTAATTTGAAATACAGTGCACTTCGTATTGTATTAGATAAAGTAAATTTAATTTTTGGTTTAAAAATAATTTTTTCCTGTGGGATTTAACTTGTAACAGGGTACACCACCTCAGTTCTATGATACACTGGGGTAGTGTATGGTGGAACAAAGAAGGATACCCCCTTTAAGATTTAATTAGAAAAAAACTACCATATGATAATTAATTATTTTGGTTTCGTTTTGTAGATGAATATTCATTCTTTTAAAATTTATTAGTTCCAAATTTCTAACTCAATTCTAACTCACACAAGAGACAAAAAGGAAAAAAGTGTTCCTTAGTACCCCAGTCTCCCCTACTCATTTCAGGCTTATGCAAACCTCATACATTTTTCAGAACAGTCTACATTCCACATGACTTATCACACAATATTGGTTTATTTGATTTAGACAAAATGTAAGTACATGTTACTTACCCTTGTGCAAGTTGTGCCAAATAGTTAAACCACCAATCAGTATATTACGGTTCAACTTTATTTTACCATGCATATTATCAGTTAAACTTAGTATATCTTTTAGTTTAAAGTTGGTCCAATCTGGTAAATGAGATAAATTTGTGCTATTACCTACATTATGTATAATAAGCAATTATTTTAAATCTAAAAAATTTAGTTATAGTTTATGTGGGGACATCACTCGTATGAGGTATTAGGAGCTCGCACCCCTCGACGACAGTTGCTGCCCAAAGGCTGGCAATAATCGTCTACATGATGTAAAACATAAACACACTTGTGCGTTTGTATGTTCATACCTGTATGTACGTACAGGTAAGATACATTGCATGGGCCGAGATCAATTACCTGATAACAATCTTGGTGATGTCACAGCCCGCTACGTCATTTCTTATCACCTCAACGGAGGCAAGAAACGACGTAACGTATGACATAATTATATACATATACGTATGTATGTGTGCGTGTGCAAAATTTGGTATATAAACTCTCAAAACTGGCTACAAAATTGCCAGTGTTCGCCGGGGATTTGACTCTCCCGTACTTTACAGTACGAAGTGGCAGAACACGCAAACTCTGTTGAAAACCTTCTTGTGTAAATATCTCTCACGACAAGGTATTCCACAGTTTAATATACAAATTTGATCACTTACAAGCTAGTTATTTTGAATTATGTTAAATAATAGCTAATCTGATAAATTTTATGCAATCTGTTACTTTAATTGGTTATTTTAAGCTCTTACCTTAGTAGAATGTAAAGAAGTGATGTTACCCTTTGTTGAAATACATTTTTCTGTGGAAATTTTATTTTTTTAACCTTTGGCAACCTATAAAGACCAGTTTTGTGACATACTTACACCACACCATTATCTTTTTTTGATATAAAGCTTTTCTGACAAATGTTAAACTGCTTCCTACAATATGACCGCGCTAAACCTCCTTTTCTAGTACGAATCTCATAAAAAAGTATTTTTCCTCATTCATTTCCAAAAAAATCCGTGAATGTTCGAAGAGACATCTCTTTCACCTGTTAAACTCACGAACTTTTTTATAGCGTTTGACTTGGCTTTTTGAAAACTTTCTTTAAGATTATTGCTTAATTTTCTTTGCCTGAGTCTCCAAAGTGATTCCCAGTCACTTTGCCAAATCAAAATAACTGAATGAAAAATTACCAAATTACTATTTGACCAAATTATGATTTACTAAAATAGTTTTACCAAAAGGTTTTTCACTGAAACTAATTTTTCCCGAATACTAATTATCATTTTGAATTTTGATAAAAAAAAGGAATGGAAAAATGCTATTTCCCAGTATTTTTTATTTAAAAAAAAAAAAAAAAAAAAAAAGCACAACCAATCTCATCTAACTAACTACCAAATGATAAAGGAAAAGTTAAATTGACTCTTTTTAACTTGGAAAAAAAAAATCAACTCACCCCACCTTATCTCCCACCATATGATAAAGGCATACAAAAATGCCCATTTTCAAGTATTTGAAAAAAAAAAAAATTTTTTTTAATTTTTGGTTTTTCGGTAGAAGCGTCTTTCGGTAAAATGGATTCGGTTTAATTGATTCCAGAATAATGGCCATTCAGTGAAATGGGCATTGGTAAAATGTCCAGATACCCTTCAAAGCAGTTTTGAAAATCTTTTCTCTTCGTAATAGTGTAGGTGTCAAATAATAACAATAAATTAGTCATCTTTATTTGTGACCCTTATGCCACATTATTAACGAGGCAACTATAATAATGAAAGAAAATGTTTAAATTTTCTGATTCCATACACTAACAAATGGAAATTTATCCAGTTGTGTATTATCGTCAATGAACAATAGGTCCTTATGAGATAACCTTTTCACTGAAGGCTAACTATAGACATATTATCACTTTTAAAGCTGCGTAAAAATGAAAATAAAACAACAGTAACAACAATATCAAATGAATGTTGTAATATTTGAACAGACTTACAAAAGAAAATTTATCAGGTGGTAAATTTTTGTCAGCGAAAGGGGTAGGTGGTTATAAAATAATCAAATTTCCATGAAAATTTCGAACAGCCTGATCATGATAAGGACGTAGGTCATAAGATGGGTTCTGGAGGACTTGCAACAACATACATTATCTTCAGAACAAGCTTGACATAAAAAACAGACGAGTGTCTTTTTCAGCATACGTGATGTTTTAGCAAGTTGAAGCGAGTCAAAAGAGATTTCCAAGAATAATTATGCGAGCATCCCTCCCCTTTTACGATGGAGCTATCAATTCATTTGACTAATGAACTATGAAGAAACCACCGACTTCTTTATTATGAGGCGTAGTTTTTTCAAAGGAAATTAACAAATAACATTAAAAAATATTTAATTGGATTGCGTCTTAAGACTCAAAATTCAAACGTAGATTCCGAATAAGAGTTTAATTGCTTTTTAGAAAACTGTATTTTCAGTATCATAATAGTGGTCAAGAATAAAATAGGTATTGTTATTCAAAAGGGTAAAATATTATTTTTGATTGTTAAATAGGTACTTAAGGATGACGCATTTGGCCTAACATTAATTGTAATATATTTATTTAAAAATTTTTGTGAACTCCTATCCTTGTTCCTCTTCCGTAAAACTTTCGAAATATTATGCAGCCTGCATTACACTGACAAACTCTCCCTTTTCCTCTGTCACTGTTTCCATGTGCCAAACATGACTCTCTGTTCACATTGGCACGGAACGGCGCATCGATATTTATTAACTTTTTATTGCAATGGAAAAACTTCGACATCAACCATGAAAATGATCTTACACAAATAAAAAAAAAAAAATTATTATTGAATCGATTTTCGTAAGCAAGGTGATAAATTTCCAAACCAATTCGGCACTGTCGAAAACAGTCGAAAATAATTTTCATTTCTCCTCTCAAGTGGAAATTAGTTTTTTTCAAACAGCATTTTTGTAATTTCTTCATAGCACATGTGCGCTGTGTCAGTCAGTGGCGAATTTACCAGGAGGCCATTGCGGCCGCGACCTACATGTGTAAAGGCAAAAGGGGGCAGAATTAATTTTTTTGTATGTTTCGAACTGGCAACGCTGTATTTTTTAGCGATCTTTTACATTCTTTTAGCTGGCAACCCTGAATTAGGGCGCAAAATTTACCTGGCCTATAGGCGCCAAATTTATAAATCTGCTTCTGGAGTCAGTGTGAAAAGAGATCGGTTCACACGATGCTTGCAAATAAGTTCACCTATCCATAATTATTATTTAATTATTTTATAAAATTCTATTCATTACAGTGAAGCCGATAATATAATTATGTTTCATCGCATAATTGATCGATATTATTTGGGCTAGATCGGATATTGAACCAACTTTTGTTTGAAAAGGTCATTCGACTAAGGGTCTGAAAGATATCTTTTTGAATTTTATAAAATTGCATCCTTAAAGGCGTCAAGTGTGTTTTTACCTAGTGGTTTTTGCCAATATCTTTTAAACCCAGTAAAATACTGAAGGTCAGAACCACTTTTTGTTTTATACTTCAAAATACTTCAAAAGGTCTCTTTTTCAAACTCCACACGGGGTCAAATGTATGTTTATGTATTTACTATATAAGTGAATGAAAAATGCAACTTTATGAACGACATTGATTGTGAAAAAACAAGGTTTTACCAACGAGAATTCACAACAGACAAAAACATAACAAAATGGGGGAAAAAATACACAAACAGGGAAAAAAATACACGAGCAAGGAAAAAAATTATTTGTTTCCCTGTTTGAGGATGACCATTTTCACATTGTTCAAATGACAGTGATGAGACAATGGGGAAATTTGAAAACTGGTACATATTTGTGGAATACCTTGTTGTGAAAAAGGTATTCTCACCAGAAGGTAATAAACAGGTATAATGCGTGTTCTGCCTCTTCATATGTAAACTTATGGGTAAGCCAAAACTTGGGTGAACACTGGTGATTTTAGAGCCAGTCTGAATGGTTTATATACGGACTTATTTACACACACACAAGTATACATATGTAATAATTATGTAAATTTGTGTGAGATAATCGGTGCATCATTTCTTGCATTGATAAGAAATGGCGGACTGGTTCAAGTATGAAATTCTAACATCATCATCTTTGTTGGATTGGTCATGCTTTGGTACTTGTACATTACTTGCACATACATACAAGTAATTATGATCAAACATATTTGTGCAATTGCTTAACGTCATGAAAATCATAAAGACAAATATTTGTCAGCCTTCTGGCAGCAACTGTCATTAGAGGGTCCAAGCTCCATCAGCTCATACGAGTAATGTCCCCACAATATTGATAAAATGTTATCACATTCTTTTTATTCACTTTTTTGTTTTTTATAATTGGTACAACGAATGGGTACCAAACACTTTTTTGGCGTGTCTATTTTATAATTTATAAAACTAGAATAATTCAAAAATTAATGATTCAAAATATTTTTTCATTCACTTATATAGTAAAATACCTTACTATACAGAATCAAAAAGTAAGCAATTGCCACTCCTATCCGACTGCAGCACTTGCCTTTGGCTTGTGCTGCAACTTCGCAACTTATCCACAATCACTTACTTTCCCCCTTCTGTCGTAATGTACTGTTCTGAATATCTTTTAAGTTAGATATAATATTGTAACAGTTTTATTTGTTACAATTTTATCGTTTAGACTTTTACCCATAATTTTGGGAAAATTTCAAATATGACTTTCATTGTTTCGTTCCACCCACTTTTTGATCCCCATGGGCTTAAAACAGGGGATAATTATCAGTTTTCACTCTTTATTGAGCAATATATCGCCGGTCTTGTTTCATGACTGTGAAAAATTTATTGAAGAGCACAAAAAAAAAGTTCATTTCTATAAGATTTTCTATTATTCCCCCTAAAAAATGATTGTTTGGACCCTCAACGGATTAATTGTTTGAAGATTAAAGTTAAAATGAAAAATAAATTTTTTGTACTTCACAGAAACACGAACATTTTAAT
This sequence comes from Ericerus pela, assembly GCA_011428145.1. Lineage (NCBI taxonomy): Eukaryota > Metazoa > Arthropoda > Insecta > Hemiptera > Coccidae > Ericerus > Ericerus pela. The sequence goes on along the minus strand of WOFM01000637.1, from coordinate 2,575,713 downwards.
TAGTAACATGTTAACAGGAAGATTTTATTTAATTTTTTTTTTTTTGGGGGGGGAGTGGTATGGGAGCAAGCTGAGAAAAAATGTTACAAATACTACAATGGGGATTCCACAAGCTGTAGGCTCCTGGGATAAAAAATCCCAAATCCGGCTTTAATGAGCACGGCTGAGTAATCGAGGGGTTCGTTGCAAGTAAGTACCTATTGTAACGTATATTTTCGTCTATTTTTAGAAATGACGAACATATTCGTCCACACATTTTCGAATACCAAAAACGTAGATATTTATCAACAATAATTATCCTATAACTCTTTATAAACAACCACTAAATTACCCGTATTTGATTTTATGAATATAGATATACTTTCTGTATATTCATGACCTCATGACCTAATTGTGCCTGTCCCTCGAGTACTCGACGAGTCAGCACAACCCTATAATAACAACACCCTACCTCACTTTACCTATCCGACACGTACGTTTTCATACCCTGAACGAGTATATAATCATTCGATTCAGTGGAATAAGACACAGTTCCTCGACAGCTACTTCTAAGTACCTGGAACCTCTCTAGTAGAAGTCTCTAGTGAACAGATAGTCTTGCTTGTTGAATTGTGATTGTATATGTATAAATATTAACGTATGCTTATGTACTGTGATGTACGAATTATTATTTTATTAAATGTGTAAACTCACTCGTGTGTTTTAAAAATATTATTGAGTCTCTAACAAACGTTAAGGTCCACGATAGTCTGTGGATGATAAACTTAAACCTATTCTAGAAGTATTACTGCTCTTAAAGTACGTGATATTTTGTGTATGGTGTAACACTGAAAGTGATTCTAATTAGGTACATTACCACCTCTTTTGGCCGTTACACCTATGTAGAAAAAATGTTAGTCCCTCCTATTAAAATTTATGAATTATCGGATCTAATTATATGGCTACCACCTAGAAGAAATTATAAAACCGAGCCTATAGCGAGAACCTACTAAATACATACCTAATACATAGTCTTATTTGAGTTGCCTTTACGTTCGGTCGTGCAAAGTTCGTTAAATACCTCTATTCGAATCAATAACATTTTATAAGTATAGAGGAAACATAACAATATACCTGCTTATTTTTTACTTATATTATAATATCGTAATTATAATTAAAATGTTTACAAACGGTGTTGAAATTTCGAAAGTTGATGGCGAGGAGGGTGAATTAGTGAAGAGAATTTTTGCCAGAACTTACGTACGTTTTAATGGTTTTATCCTCCACGAAAAATTCGCCAGAAAAGTGGATGAAATTTTGAACATGGATGTTAGAGACGAAGATATTTGGGTGTGCTCGTTTCCAAAATCTGGTCTGTTATATTAATAATGCGTAATAACATAAATTTTCCACGTAATTTACAGTTTTATGCAGTTGAATACCTACTAACGTACAATGGTGGATGATAAACCTGGTGCTTAATTAATTGACTGCAGACCCAGTTTCAGTATTTCCTCTTAGGTGGTGGGAAATAGAATCACATTATTTTATAACATTCGTGAATTTTTATGCGAGCGGTTAATAATTTTTTTGCACATTTTATAGGAATGTAAAATTTGAAAAACCGAATAATTTTGTTTTAAATTGACTTTTTTTTTTGTACTGCGTAAGGATTATATCCCAAATCCCCTCCTGAAACCGGCCTTGATTGATTGTCCAGGTGTTTGTGCTTGAAATCACGTCGAATTTAAAATTTTAATATTTTGGTGAAGGGGATTGCAAAGAATTTAAAAATTTCAGGCATCGTGACTTTTTCCAAACGAAAAGAACCTCCAAGACTAATGAACATTAAAATAATTTTTTTCTGTCGATTTGCTTCCGCGGATTTAGTTGGGGATAATGCCAATAATGATCACGGGTTTATCCTATAAAATGCTAAAAAGAAGATAAAAATCGTTAGAATAACTAGGAACTTCCAGAAAAAAAAACAAAAAAAAAAAAACAAAAAACAACAGACTATTTTAAAAATCAAAAATAAATTTTACCGACCGACCTTTGACTTCTAGACATCCGTACTGGATCAGGAGTATTTTTAGAATGAAAATAATGTTCACAAAAAAAAATCATCTAACTGCATAGAGCTATAGGAGGATTTCTCACTTTTGGTATCTTATTGATATCATTAAGATTTAAGGTCAATAATTTTCGATAAATATTCACGCATACTCGTTAAACACAAAAATCCTTGCCAGCAATAACACCTAAAGCCTTAAAATGGACATGAGTTTCACTCGATTTCATTATGGATTCACAGCAATGTATTCAGATGGGTTTAAATTCACAGGACGAACGGACTGAAAACCGACGAGAAAAGACCTACTGAGCACTCTAAGAAAACCTATGTCCATTTTAGGGTTTTAAAATGATGGCACGTTTGGTTAATATTGGTGAGATGTGGCTACCGGGTGTCCATTACTAAATTATCGAAGGCAATAATATGTTTCTGGTTGAGGAAAACAAAACGGTAAAATTTTAGAGAGGATGAAAAGGTTAAAATCCAAAAATTTGACCCCAAGATATTGCGGTTGACCACAATAGCTTAAACCTTCCTTGGAACAACATGAGTAAATTCTGAAAATTCAAGCTTGATCTATTAAGTCAGTCTGATGCGATGACTTCACCAACACTATCACTAACATACAAACACACTCTACATAAGGACATAAACACAAATTCTCCCGTCATGTATGTATAAGTACTAAATTCTAAATTCTGCTTGAAGATTAATTTGAAAACGATCGAATGTTCAATTCAAAAATTTAGCAAAAACTTCCTTAATTAATATTTCATATTTAGTTATTACCATATCAGTTGTCGGTTTTAGAAAATAAGTAATTTTTTTTCTCAAATATATAGGCTTAAGAAGTGGAAAAGAAACGTTTTATTTATCCTATCCGCAGTCTATTTTTGAAATTTGAAAAACAAAATTTTTATGACAACAATTTTTTTAACCAAAGTAACTTTAGTGAGAAAATGTTTTTTTTTTTTTTTTTGTGGAAACGAATAAAGGATTTTTTCCCCAGCCCGAGAGCTGTTATTAGGTATCTGAAAACTCCGCATAACTTAAACTTTAGTCCAATAAATTTTGGTCACTCGACTAACAACGAAATTTTTCTTGCAAAAAGTACCTTTTGTGTGATCAGAATTGACAAAACACGAATTTTTTTTATTCGCTTGTATGAGGAGATAAGTCCTCATAGTTTGTTGGAGTTATAGTTTCTCTGTAGTAAGTTGAAGTTAGTCATTGTTCGTTGTTAGTATGAAAGTTAGTTTTGAAAAGTACTGCTTACACGGAATCAACCAGATATAATTATTATGTAGGTATAGCTATAGCCTATTGTTTGTCAATGATCAATCAAATACATTCGCGTATAATCCAAAAGAATCGTATAAGCCGGTTTTTCTAACGAAAAGTTCATTAATGACTTTTGTCGGTTTTAGGAACAACGTGGACTCAAGAAATGGTATGGTGTATCGTCAATGATTTGGACTTCACGAAGGCGAAAACACCCTTAGCGGACAGATTTATATTTTTGGAGTGAGTATAGGCTATTCTGTAATATTCATGGCCTTTTTTCGAACGGTGGACATATTAACTATACTTAGAGTTGAACAATGCCCCACATAAAGATAGGCAGTGTATTCGCATTTTGACCAAGAAAAATTGCTTTATGAATCAATTAATAGGTATATAATGTTCGAAAAACTGATCTTTGTCAAAACGACGTTTAAGATATTTTTCTTGTCGGCCTACGTTGTCCATATTGTTCAAAAAGCACGCATTTATCACATTATTTCAAGCTCGTAGACTTTGGGAGTGAGGCGTTGAAGTTATTAATAATGGATGATGTTTAATCGTAGGGTAGGTAGCTCCAGTGTCAGAGTAAATGACCAGAAAAAGTTAAAAATGTCAATCAGACATTGAGTTATGGCATCGTCAATAATTATTTTAAACATAGTTCGTCGCAACAAACCAGAAATCTGTAGGTAGGTAATAAAAAGCTTAGGTACTAGCGTAACTTGTCCAGGAGGTAGTTCCAATGTCACACACGTTTAATGAATTATAATCGTTGATAAGGATATCCATATTTAAAACTCTCCGGCAGGATATCGCATTATATCATTCTTACATGCCTAGCTATTGTGAATTCGCGGAAGCTATCATATTTTTCTTTGAAAAGTCAATATGAAATATTTATGAAAGAAGATTTAAAAAAAAAAAAGAAAAAAAAGTCTTATTATTCTTCTAATTTATTATGGTTACCGTAACAAAGAAAAGATATTCTTCTCTCACACACACTCTCTCTCTCTCTCTCTCTCTCTCTCTCTCTATATCTCTCTCTCACTCTAATCCCCTCACGCATTAACAAACAAATAAAAAGAGAAGTTAAATAAAATCTCGTAGGCTAACTTGACAAATACAAAATAAAAAGAAGAAGCAAAAAAACTCTAACGATGCAATTCTTCGGTAGAAAACACAGTTTGCTCGATATTTATATCGATAGTTATCGATATATGTACATTTCATTGCTAGTTTCGGGTTAAGAAATTACAAAAAACTATCGACAAAATTAACCCATATCTTTGATGAGTTAAAAAATATGTTTAAACTTAGTCGAGCTGTAGAAGTACACTATATATTTTATGTAAAAAGAGTATAAAAATCTGTATGATAGTTCAACAAGCGATAGAGAGTTAGACAAAGGTTCTCTATTAGGTACAATCTGATTGAATAAAGTTGAATGAGTGGGAAAGAAAGTGTTACCATGAATGAGAGAGTTTGTGAAAAGATTAAGTGTTGTACATCAGTGTGGAAAGAATACCCAACAATCTTTAACAAAAATATTGATCCCTCAATCTATTATCGCTAAAAACCGCTTTTTCAGAGATTTTTTGTTTCCAGTTTTTTTGAGAACTACTAAACCGATGAGCACCAAACTTCATTCAGACCTGATCCCATGCAATAGCTATCTTTCGTAAAAATTTTAGCCTTAAACCAGTTTTCTTAAAACTGGGAACAAAATTTTTTCCAGAACTTTTTCTTCTCCAGTTTTCTTAGAAACTAGTGAATTAATAGACATTCTAAGAAACTTGCGCCAACATAAGAAGAGTATATTGTGAAAATTTTAGCCTGATCTGTTTTTTCATTTTCTCAGCATTCTGGAAAAACGACTTTTCCAGAAATTTTTTGTTTTCCAGTTTTCTCAGAAACTAACTAACCGATAAGTAAAAAACTTCTTTGAGACTTGCACCAATTTGAGAAATATCTTTCTTAAAAATTTCTGCCCTATTCACCCAGTAGTTTTCTCAGAACCTTGAACACAAAATTTTGGACAATACATAGGGGAGACTGGGTGTGGTTGTAACACCGGGATGGTTGTAACAGTCACGATATCTTAAAAACAGTGTTGATTTTATCACTTCTAATGGTATATATGGGTACTAAGATGTGAAAACACACCTAAAACGAAGTTTCACATCTAAAGATACCGTATTTGTGGAATTATTATCACAAACGCATTTTTCAACATTGAAAGTAAATTTTTTAAGAAAAAAATTTTTTTTTCTTGGTGGTTTGAAAAACAGAAATCAGCGATTGTTTTACACAAAAAGTAAATATATAACCTTCCTAAATATACCCGTAATTCAGTCGTAATTAATTTTCAAAGTTTAATAGAAAAAAAAAAATCTTGATTATCAAATGATCTTGCGGGAATGGTTGTAACAGATGACAATGGGGATGGTTGTAACACTATATTGACGTGTATATTTCTCAAATTTATTCATTTTAATAAAATTTTTATACCTAGTGGTTTGAACCTGGAAGAAAAAAACTGATCATGGATGTGCTTTGAAAAAAGAAATGCTCGAGGCTGTGAGAAAAGTCAATAAAATGGGCTTATCAATACAACAAGCAGCTAAGACATCTGGTCTGAATTACCAAACATTAAGGCGTTACTGTAAAAAGTTTAGAGATTCAAAGGTATGATTCTTGGCAAATGAAATTGAATTTTAAATAGGTAACTATTTAATGAATATTAACATGCATATAAATGATTTGTACATTATTAGATTAATGGTACTGAGCCAATAAAAATGTTTGTTGGTTACTGAAGAAATCAAGCTATGTTATCAGATGAAACCCAAAGTGAACTGGACAATTATATCAAAAAAGCTTCAGACATTTATATGGGATTTTCTCCACATGATGTAAGGAAGTTTGCCTATAAATTAGCTACTGCTAATCATGAAAAAAATATACCTGAATTCTGGAAAATTCGATCAAAAGCTGGGGAAGACTGGTATTTAGATTTCATGAAAAGGCATGAGGGTTTATCTCTTTATACGCCAGAAGCAACTAGTTTGGCACATACAACAGCTTTTAATAAGGCTACTGTTGATGAGTTTTTTCAAAATGTGAAAAATGTTATTGAAAAATATAATTTTGCTCCCCAAGACGTATGGAATGTGGATGAAACAGGAGTAACAGCAGTTCAGAAACCTAATAAAATCATAGCTCGAAAAGGTTTGAATCAAGTCGGTTTTATCACATCAGTGGAGAGAGGAAATTTAGTGCCTTTGCTTAACGTGTATGAAACCATATTGCGATAGTCAAGCGGGGAATCAGTGGATTCAGTGCTTAAGTTGCAAGAAGTGGGCACAAATAAAATGTGTCAGTAGTATCTAATGATTTGAAATTTTTTAATTGTAAAAATTGCAAATTGGATGAATCCTCTTTGTCTGAATAAAACTTGTATTTTAAATTTTTTAGTAACATCTTGTTGACTTGATATAACTAATTTTAAGACATGTTACAACCAACCCCTTTTATGTTAAAACCATTCCTGATGTGTGATACAACTTACTCCATGGGGAGGGATGGCTGTAACAAAAAAAATAAATTTTTCAACTTGGATTTTGAAAAAGTTTAAATTCTTTGATATTTTTGAAACTCACATCATTCATAGAGTAACATATACTATGAAGTTTCATACGCTGTTAGTTTCATTCGGAAAAAAAAATTGGAATGAGAGAAAATGAGCTAAGAGTAAATTTTGTGACAACCTACCCCGGTCTCCCCTACATACATACATACATACATACATACATACATATATATGTACTTATGCCCAGCATACTTATGTGGTTCAAAACGCTACTTACTACAGTAGTAAGTGGTTCATTTTTGGATCCACATACGTTTTTTCGGATCCACTTACGTTTTACCTTATAACTGGTGTTGTATATACTTTTTTTTTTTTTTTTACATCATCTTCTTCATCTTTGTCTCGAATCAGATAGACTTCTCACATTTTTTCTCACATGATTGGTCAAGTCATAATATCAGTTTCAAAGAACATTTTGCGGATCCACATAGGTATGTTTTACATCTAGCAACTTTTTGTCTAGTTGAATGCTTCTCACTCTAGAGGCGCCAGTATCGACATACAATTTGATGTATGTACTTAAGTGGTTCCTGCTATTTTGCAAGGTTTAAGTGGTTCAGAAATGTGGCAACTTTTGTGGAGCCTGTTAAGACAGTATAATTTAGTTTATTTACATACAGCTTTCTGAATAATTTCATTCTCTGTAAAAACCATTCTATGATTTGAAAAAAAAAATTATTTTTCGATACATTTATATAGGAAAGAAAATAATCAAAATACTTGAAGATTCCAAATCAAAAATTTAGTAAAAATTTGAAACTGAATTCTCTATTTTCAACTCATTTTTCAAGGCATTCATATAAAATAATTCAAAATTCAAAAAGCTTGACCTTAATTTTTTTTGGTCTTTAATATAAAATTTTTGCCATACTTACTTCAGTTACATACAAATATAAATATATTTTTATTTGTTCATTAAATTTATTAATTTGTATTTTAGTTTAGGCAAATAAAGAACATTATTTTGGTTAAAAATGAAAAAAAAAGAAACCCAAGCTTTCCATTAATGCACAATAAAAAACGCACCACCCTTAACCCATGTGTTACTCCAGTGGGAGGGGGATGAAACATTCACCAGAACTCAGTTTCTCACATTTTTCTCACTGAGTACCTCCATGAACTTATTTGAAAAATATGATTAGAAAAAAATTATTCTCCATAAAATTTCCAACAAACTGATACCCTAATATATTGCCAGATTTAGACAAATGAAACTGGAGTAGTCGAGTTTGAAACAATGTATAATATTGATATTCCATATCTGCTTCATGTTGCCATTAATTTTATTTTATCCTATTTGTTTATTATTTGTTTGTGAATTTGAACTCCAACCAGTGAAAAAATTTTTGTTTGGTTGATACAGAAGCTCAATGGATGGATAAAGCTGAAAAAAAATTATTATTGAACTGTTCTGAACCTCTGATCGTGTACATACCCAAACATAATACCAATAATAAGTAGTACAGCAATCCTCATGTTTTTGACAATCCAAATTTCTTATTTAAGAGTGAAAATGGAAATCATAAGAACAGAAAAGCCTAAGCTCTAAATGAATGTTTTCAATTTTAATGCCTAAAAAAAATAATTTTTTCACCCATATGTATTCTGTTTGTCATAAGGATCATTTTCTTCTATTTTTTTATTGTTTTATTACTTTCCTTTGTCAACCCCACCATACCCTTACTGGCATCTTTTGACTCTTTCCTTACAATACGTATTTTTGGGTCCATACATTTAAATTATTTTATAGTTGTCAGAATATTCTCCACACGATGATTTCATTTTTATATATATTTTTATGAATATTACAGTTTATAGTACCCTGGTTAAATTTTTAGTTCTATGTCAATTCTATGAAAAAGCTGGGCCAAGAAAATCCATAGCCAGGTGGGCCTGGGAAATTGGCTGTTAAACCAGTTCTGTAAATTTATACTTTTAAGTTTACTTTTTCACACGGCTAAATCACTTTCTTGTACAGCTCAACTACTCTCTATGTTTTTTGTTTTTTCTAAAGTAAAATTATGAAATTAATTATTTGGCTCTAAAAACATTTTTTGATGTATTGTTTCGAGAGGTGTGAAGATTTTTCGGTTAAAAAAATTCAAAATTATTCATTATTACTCGAAGTGTTGTGGAAAAAGTCTCGAGGACTCACACTGACAAATAAATATTAGAGATTCTCGAATTTTCTAGTCATATAAACTTAATTTATGTTAACTTTATCATTTACTGCACAATTTATCTTTAAAAATCTATATCACGCTTAATTATTATACCCTAATACATTCTACTGTAACCTGTTGTCTGTAAATCATCTAGTAGGTACAGACACCTACCTCCTCATACCATTCACTATGAAGCCAAAGACTGGAATGAATTAATCTCCAAATTCGCCAGTAGAATTTTATGTACCACAAAATGGACGACCATATGTCAGGTGGCGTTACAGTACGTACATCACTAAATATGATGACATGACATTGTCAGCATATTCAGAAATGTTTGTCTGTAAGAACAATCAAGCTGTAGGCGACTATAATTCCAGGAATTGGGAATAATAGTCGTCTTTATTGTACTGTTTTACCACATTTATACAGACGATGAGAATGGTCTACATAAATGGGAGGGAACACCATTTTCTTTTAGGGAGGGGATTTGTTTTTAAAAATAGTGTGACTCATGTGCAAAATAGATGATTGTTACTCGGGTGATTTGCAGCACTCGCCTTCGTCTTATTACATAGAATTCACACTCGTATCAAAATAATCTATTTTTTGCACTTGTATCACAAATAACTATTTTTGCTTGCTACTCGCGAAATTGTTTTCCGTTATTTTAAAAAGATAAGCGTTTTTCTGAAAAAATCTATTGGGAACATCACTATTAGGTATCAATGCATACAATTCTTGAAATAAAAAAACTGTTTTATTTGAAATATTAACTTTTTGAATTTTTTTACTTCAGAATAAAATAAATTGATACCCAACGAGAACTGAAAACTAGCTTTCAACAAAATTTGCATTCTTTAACTAATACGTGAAGTGTAGTAGTAGCACTTTTTGCCATATTGAACACAAATATCGTGATTTTTTTCGCCTGAAATAGGAAAATTATCTGGATCTCAGTCAAAATTTCATACAGAGATTGAATTCATCAATATATATGTTTTTTCTAAAGAACGAAAAACCATTTTTCATCATATCTTATAAAGGAAAATTTCAAAACAGGTTTTTTATTCCAGTCAAATGCTAAAATAAAAAATATTCAAGGTTTATTGATCTAAATACTCAGGTACTTTCTAAATTATCATTCTGAATAAGCTGGTAACCAAGTACCTATATCATCAACCTTATAACTTATTATTTCGACAGATGGTCTTTGCAGAAAAATAATTTTTTGGGGTTGTGGAGAGCGTAAGGAGGAGGGGACTCCATAATGAGGAGTCTTACACCGTAAATCTCCTCATACATACACAACTACGCATCTGCCTCCTTGGATGAAATTCTGTCTCCAAAAAAGTGATACTCCCAAAATGAAACTGTGGAGCCGCTCCTTCATCGATTAGGTTACACCAATTTAATGAGAATAAAGCATTTTTTTTTCGAAATAATTTTACAGAAAAATTTTTTTAATTTGCATAATGAGCGAATTATATAAAATCGAATTCTCACAACCTCCGGAACTAAAAGCTTTCGAAAATTTTATTGTACGAAATTTTATTTTTAGGATGCTCTAAAAGAAGGTAGCATCAATTCGAGTGGTGGAAACGTTTATGGTTCATTATGTCTACTACCAAACACGTATACTTTGCATAATACTTACCCAAAGTTTTCTGGAAAAGAACTGTTTTCTTTTCAAGCCAATACGTCATACGTCGACCTAAACGTGAAAAAGAGAATTGTTCTCAATTAAAAAATATCAAATTTAGCAAAACAAGGAGGAAGATATTCTCCCATTCTGACATAAACGAATGAATACGCATAATAAAAAAAAATTTCCGCCACTTTACCTTCTATAATTATGTTGGTTTTCTTTAGAAAATCTACTTATTATGCTTGGTGCGGTATTAGCCTCCAGGGTTGAGGGTGGATACGTTTTTCGTTTCGTGATATCAGGAAAATTTTGGCACCAGTAACTCTAATTCATATATATAGATGGATAGATATAAGTTCATTTCTTGTTCCCACGGTACAGGTCGCAATTTTTATCAGATAATCACGAAATTTGGTAAGTACATTTATACTAAGCCAAGAACCAGAACTATTGATTTTGGTGCGGATCAATCGGACGGATCTTCCGGTATCACCTTTTTTGTTTTTATTTTGGCTATAAAATGCTCAATTTTTATCAATATTCACGAAATTCGAAACAATTATTTATCATAATTCGTTACAGTACGCTTCTAATTTTGGTGTGGATCGGCCGGACGGTACTTCCGGTACGGTTAATTTTTTTATATTTGTCACAAAATGCGCAGTCTTGAACAATATGTACAAAATTTGAAACAAATATTTATTATAATTTATTGTAGCATACTGCTAATTTTGGTATGGATCGACCAGACGGTACTTGCGGCAACGCTATTTTTATTTTTATATTGGTCATAAAATGCGGAATTTTGGAACCATATACACGAAATTTCAAATAAATATTCATCAAAATTTACTGTAACATGCTACCAATTTAGGTGCGGATCGACTGGACAGTACTTCCGGTAAAACTAATTTGCATGAACTCTTCTTTTTACAAAAATTAACCACAAGCTCATATTTTCTTTTTTTTTTTTGTTTCATAACCTTATTATATTTCATTGGTTGTATTTTAAATTATAAGGTATTGTACCACACTTATCATCCTAATTTATTTTTACATTTCATATAATATCTTGTCAACGGCGAACACATTTCATACAATCATAACATACCATTAACACACATAAACTTACAGACATTAATGTGACCATCATAATTCATAATTATTTCTCTCGAAAACCTACTTTTTCTAGCGAAGCTTACTGCTCTAGAGTATTTTTTATTTAATATTACCTAGGTATTTACACATTTTGATTTAAATCGGTACAGGTCTCAGTTTTCATCAATATTCATGAAATTCGGGACACTTATATTCGGATCTAGACAAAGTTGAACCGCATTTTTTTCGATCCAGATCGATTGGATGGTGCGTCCGTACATCCTATTATCATTTTTGGATATCAAGTTGAATGGTTCTAATAGGCGTCTTTTTAAGCAATAATAAAGAAACTTGGCACAGATACTAATGAATAATATATTATATTCTTTCGTTCTGTAAAATTTGATTTCAATCAGCTTAACGGTTCATGCGTAGAAGTAATTTGAAAAAATCTTTAACTATTAGGTACCAAGAAGTGTATACACCCGAAATTCTTGATGAAACAAAAATTTACACGATTTGCATTTCTCGCACAGTCCAGGGAAATGACGTTTGTATTTAATTTTCATTTTGTTAATACGTACACGTTTCATTTTCATGTAGGTTTTCTATTGAAAATCTACTTATTAATCATCTTTGTGTCACGGAACAATTGGGGGGTGGGTACGTTTTTCATTTTATAACTTGAGAAAAATTTTAGCACTAACTTAAATTCATATAACTACATAATATATTATTATATAAACCAATTTCTTGTTACCACAGTACAGGTCGAAATTTTTACCCGATAGTCACGAACTTTGGAAAGAACATTAGTACTAAGCCAAGAACTTAACCTATTGGTTTTGTTGTGTATCGGCCATACGGTACTTCGGTTACAGTTATTTTCGTTATTGTTGTAGCTATAAAATTTTCAATTTTCGACTGACAGCTACGAAATTTAAAACATGTATTCACTATGAATTATTATAACTTGCTATAAATTTTGATGGGATCTTATGGTACATTTGGTAACACTATTTTCGTTTTTATTTTGGCTATAAAATGCCTAATTTTGGACCAATAGAAATATAATTCTGTACAAATATTTATTATAATAATATATTAATAACTTTTTAGTGACTATCTAATTTTATAATTTTAAAAAACCTACTTTTTCTAACAGAGCTGCTGCTGCGTTATAGTTTTCATATTAGGGTAACACTGCTAAATCTGTTAAGTCTGGGAAACAACGAATTCGGTTTTGTTTTTGTGGGAGTGTGTTGAATTATGAATACACAAATATTCAGGGTAATTCAGTTTAACACGCACCACAAGAAAATTCCCTAAGGTGCATGTTAAAATGACTCACACGGGTTAAGTGATACAGATGAGGTGAAAATAAATGCACCATGAGAAAATAATAATGTTACCATATAATTTCTCCTTATCTCTCATCGTTTTGAAAAATTTACCTGTGATTATCATACTTTTCTTCAAAAACCAAGTTAACCACATATTTTTCGATTAACATGGTTCTTTGATTTCTGAATCTATGATTTTATTGAAAAGTGCTCAGAAACAATGTTATAGAACACTGAATTTTTGTTCAGGTGAATTTATTATTTACTATATTTTCTCCAACAGAAAAAATGTTTTAGTAATTTTTGCAATAATTTGTTATGCTCCATAGACACCAAACTACTATCAGATCTAGTCTAAAATTGGAACTACTTTTCCTGAAAATTTTAGCCCTATCCTTTCAGTAGTTTTCTCAAAATCGTGATCATAACATTTTCTCCAGCAACTGTTTCTTTTTCAGTTTTATCGAAAAATACAAAACTAATAAACACGAATGTTTGATCAAACCTGAGACTATATGAGAACTATTTTTCATATAAATTTTGCCCCAATCGCTTTTGTAGTTTTCTCATAATCGTGAAAAAATTAATTTTCCATGAATTTGTTTTCTCTAGTTTGCTGGAAAACTGCTGAACCAATAGGCACAAATTTCTTTCAGTCTTGCTCCTATATTATGAATATATCTCGCAAAAATTTCGGTCCTATCATTTATTTCCATTATTTATCAATGGTGCATTTATTTTCACCTCATCTGTATCATTTAACTCGTGTGAGTCATTTTAACACGCACCATAAGGTATTGTCCTATGGGGCGTGTTAAACTGAATCAGCCGGTATAACATTATGGAAGGAGTACTTCCTGTAAGCCAAATGTAAACTGACTGGAAGGAATGCATTAGAAAGAGAAAGAATGACTGCTATTTCTCTTTCACTCATTGTGTGTATGATAAACAGATGATAAACCAGAAGAATACACTGTGATAATGAACTTTAATGCTCATGAAAGTTAGTTGAAAGTGTAGATTTTTGATTTCAAGTGTCTCAAATTAAATTCTGGAACCTTTAATTGGTTTAAAATAAATAGATTTGTCATATTTAAGCAGTAGAAATGGACAAAATTGAATATTGAAAGGATGGCAGATTTATTCAGTTTGAGTTTTCCACAAACCACTGGATGATTGTAAACTTCAGCTGTGAAATGTAAATTGCAGATTTTGAAAGGTTTTGTTGGTTTAAAATGTTTATGTTTAACACTGCATGAAGCCATTTGCTGAAACGGTCTTTATCCTTCTCTTTTGATGGAAATTTGTAAGTTTATGTTGAATGAATTACTACGTTTGAAGAATTATTGCTCAAAATACAGTAAAAAAAAGACACAATTAAAATAACTGTATAATGAACACTGAATAATTTAACAATGAAACGAAATATCAGGATTTAGATTACCATAAAATGTGCAATTAATAGCAGAGCAACAGTGTGGCATTGTATAACTGAAACATTTGAGAAACATCAAAAATTATAAGAGAGGCAAATATTTAACAACTTTTACAGTACAAAAATTATTCATTACAAATGTGAAACTTACTTTTAATTCATTTTGAATTAATAAACATACTTTTAGAAAAATTTAATAAGCTTTAAAGCTCATTATCGCAGTATATTCCTCTGATTTATCGTTTGTTTATAATATATGTAATGAAAGAAAGAGAGATAGCAGTACCTTTTTTATCATTCGCTCTCTAACTTGCTCCTGCATTTTTTCAACTTAGTACTACTTCCATTATGTTATATATTTCGATGTGAATACAATCAAGTACACACGCACACTAACAAAACAATCATGGTTTTTTGGTTTCGTTTACATTTTTCACTCTTCTCCAATGTTAAATAGCTCTGTGAAAAGAAAAGTCTGCAAGGTTTCTGTTATTTTATTCGCCAAGCAATCACACCTTGGACATAGTTATGATTTTATTTTCAATGGGGCAAATGAATTTCGTAGGTGCCCTCCTCGCCGCCAATTTTTGAAAACTCAAATTTGTGTACGAATTTTTGGATTTTATGTCGTCATCATTGGCTTGAAAAAACAGCAGCTCCGTTTGAAAAAATAGGTTTTCATAAAGTAGAAAATTAGGCGATAAATTTTGAGGTACTGTGACTCAAAAAGGAAAAATTTCCCAGCCATTTTGCGGAAGGAACTTTTTTTATTTTTTCGTGACCTCAAAAATTGATCCTGCCGGACAACTTGTACAATCCACGTAGATTATTAATACGGAAATCTGTAATAGGACGCAGCTTTCAGGCTTCACATTTGATAAGTTCTGTTAAAATACACTCGGGTCAAATTAGTCGAAACCTTAGGCCGCAGATAAGTAAAAATTAGGCTAAGTCGCAGGTGTACGTACAGTAAAAATTATTATCTCGCCAACTATCTCCTCTTATGAATATTTCTTAGTGGTCGCTGGATAGATAGTGTTAGATCATGAAACGGAAATAGGCGTACCAATAATACGAACAGTGAACGACTCATAAATATTCATTTTGCCACATTTTCAGTTGGGTACTAACTTTAAAAAACGTTGTGAAAAAATAAAGTTTTCTGAAGAAATATTAATCAATATCATTCTAATGATAACGGAAATCGATTGCATGACGCAACCGAGTGAGAATCAGTTGTTCGATGAAAATAACATTCTGTTGCTTTTCTGACATCAAGGATGCAGTAGTGTAATCATAATTTATTGGCCACGATATTGTCGTCGGTAATGCTGCTCGCCTAGTGAAGGTCAGATTCCGATGAACATGCTGAATAGGTAGTAAAGAAAAATTGCGAATATTTGTAGGTAATTTTTACCAAGGTATTCTATGAAATTCAACTTACCATTTCTGCAACAATTTTCGGTGGAATATTAACCATGTATTTTGTATTTTTGCAGATAACACTTTAGTTTTTCAGTTTCTCACGAAACTGCATAAAAATCCACTGCTGCGATAGAATGCGTGGGTATGCGATTTCCAGTGTAATATATTACCTATACCTACCAACTTGACTATAGAGTAGAGCTCCGTTTAAATATTCATAGTTTCACCGATTACCTACTTGTTTAGATAGGTACCTATATCTACGGATGCCAAACTAATTTAACGTCAATTCTGTAACAAAAATTTGTTCAATTTTTAAATGCAAAACGCATAAAAAAGTATCATGCTGATATATTTCGTGAGAATTTTAATGCAAATTTCATTACATATTTAATTAAGTAGATACCTACCTATAATTCCGGTTCGTTTTTTAGTAGGTTTTCTATTCAAAATCTACTTATTAATCTTGGTATCGTGGAACGACTTGCGGGTCGGGGTAGGTACGTTTTTCGTTTCATAACTCGAGGAAAATTTTGGCACTAATAACTCAAATTCGCATTTTTATCCTATAGTCACGTAATTTGAAACGAACATTACGACAAAGCCAAGGATCTGACTTATTAATTTTGTTGGGGATCGGCCTTACGGTACTTCCAGTATGGGTACCTATTTTTGTTTTAGTTTTTGCTGTATAATTTCTAATTTTCGACCAATAGCTACGAAATTTGAAACAAAAATTAACTATGATATATTATAAATTGTTATAAATTTCTGTGCGGATCGGTAGCATGGTACTTCCCGTAATACTATTTTTTCGTTTTTATTTTGCCTATAAAATGTCTAATTTCGGAACAATAGGAACGTAATTTGGAACAGATATTTATTACGATCTATCAATAACTTTTTAGCGACTACCTAACTTTACGTTTTTCGAAAACCTACATTTTCTAACGGAGCTGTTACCTACTACACTATATATTGTTTTTTTACGATAAATTCGCTAAAAGTGAAGACAGCTTATTTTGAATTCAAATTTGTCAGAAGCGATTAGGATTATGTAGACACCTAGGTATTAGGGTTTACGAACCTGTAATTTTATTCAAAAAAAGATTCGTTTTCGAGAAGGTTTTCTGCGGTAAACTTCTGATTAATTTCTCGGTCCGGTATTAGCCGCCAGGGTTGGGAGTGAGTACGTTTTTCGTTGAAAAACCTCATGAAAATTGGGACGCTATTCGTTGAAATTTATATCATAATTATATAATTATATTGTAGGCCTAATATAACCTAATATACAACTAAGTAAGCCACTTTCTGGTTACTACGATACAGGTCGCAATTAGTATACGATAGGTAGTCGCAAAATTTGTAACGAACATAAGTAGGTATTAAGCTCAAGACCTGATCTATTGACTTTATTGTGTATCGACAGGAAGGTACTTCCAGCACTGCTATTTTTATTGATTTTCAACCAATATCTACAAAATTTGGAGCGAATATTTACCACTAATAATTCATCGCATTCCACGCTATACCAATTCCACTCCAGAAATACCGATAAGCAAAAGTTGACTGGGACTGACAAGAATTTATCGACTATTAGTCTAGAAATTTCCGACAAAACTGAAAAACAAAAAATTCCTGGAAAGTTAGTTTTTAATGATAAAACATAGTTAGATTGATATTTTTGTTAAATATATCAATAATTATCGATAGTTTTTCATAATTTTTGATGTGTAAACATCTTAGCGCTGGGTCTACTCTATAGTAGGGGCTAAAATAAGAATTACAATTGTAACTCGTTGGTCTTACAAGTTACAATATTGTAACTGTTGGCATGTAGATGTGTGGTTGTGAGTGTATGCAACGCGCACACTCATAACAACACTATTATATTTACACATCAATCCTTCGTGAATTTTCAGTGGGACTCGCACCTCTTTTTTACCTGATATGTATATAGATTGATATGTTTGTCAGATATCAATAACTATAGAGGTTGTGAATCGAGGGAGAAGAAGTTTTGTAATGTGAAATAAAGAATTAACCAAAGTAACATCTCAGAAGCGTGTGTATTTAACATCAATTAAGTATGATGAGTGTAAGTACAGATTGTGTGTGATAAACGAAGGTGTACGGAGATAAATGAATGAGTGGCGGAATAGTGTACCAGTGTAGCCGCGAACAATAATGTAAAAGTGTGTTTAGAATAGAGCCGAGTGTTTGCAGGAGTGAGAGGGGAGAAAGATTGGTGGTCTTAACAATAACTATTTATACAAATATCGAGAGCTATATCGATAGTTTTTTGCAACTTTTTCAAGTATTTGGAACTCAGCTTTTTGATGTGTAAACATCTTAGCACTGTGTATAACAGTAGGGGAGAATTACAATCATAACACGTACGAGTTACATCATGGTTGCGTGTGTGTACAGTGTGCAAACTCACAACCACATTATATTACATTTACGCATCAATCCTTCATGAGTATACCTAATAGCCCAAATGGAAATCGCGCATTCTTTTTTTTCAATAATGTATAAAAATTGGCAAACTGGGTTTTCTAACTGAGTACTATTGCGCTAGAGTCTTTTGGGTTTAGGTGCCTTCTTAAAAATTAAAAAGTGGAATCAAGCTCTTTGCATGGAAGTGGTACTTGAAAAATGAAAATGGTGCGAAATTGGTATCACTCAAAGAATTAGTTGATAGTGAGGTACTGGTGTATCACTGTAATATTTGACCAATTTTGGTGCGAAAATACCGGAGTCAATACAGTTCTACGCAAGTTAGGAGAAAGTGACTGAGGCGTAGAACACTTCCACACTAATTGAAAATCAACAATTAAGCAGTTCCACGTGAAAGAGCTCAGCAGCGTAGTACAGTTCCACGCAGAAATATTTTACCTCACTCCCTATAATGTCACATACAAGCTATACATCCAAAATAGCTGCATCCTAAGTACCGTCCAGCCGATCCACACCAAAATTAGTAAATTATTAGAATAGATCGTAATAAATATGGATATCTCTTATGAATAAGCATAAATGGAGGAATAAGGTCCTTCGATTTTACTTTTTATTAACGATTTTTGACATCATTCATGCTTAAAAGATGTACGACAAGAGAGAAATAATGTAATTTTAACCAAAATAAAAAATTTTCGGTATTTAATTAATGGTAAAGTATCCGAACTTTTCATATTAAATATCACCTACCACCAATTATACTTATTATGTTACCTTCAATCGCACTGTACCGCCACCTGTATTAAGCTCAGTCCACAATTATATCGTACGCAAAATTCTCCTAGACTATACTGACATCGACTCAAAATCGATGGTCGAGTTAGTTTGTCAGCTGGAAGGCATCCTCACCCCTCCCCACACAGTGTTGCACTCACTCTTTAACGATGTCCAATTACGTCGTATACATAATTCAATTAAAATGAGAAACGTATCGTTTGAAAGTGCTGAAAAAATGATAAATGATGCAACATTTTCTGTCGGCTATTTACTTGATTTTAATTTTTTTTTTTTTTTTTTTTTTTAATACATTAATCAAGTTATTGATGTCATATGAAAGCTGATCGTACCTCTAGGTAGGCAGGTAATAAATATTCTTACCAGTAGTTCAATCGTGTTACATAATAACAGTGTTGGTGATGGTGCAGGGGAGGAGCGGATAACGTAAAGAGCTGTGTAGCCTACTTAGGTACGTTGTTCGTGGCTGTATTATTCGTTTCTCGAGTAGTAGGTGTAGATGTATGAAGAATTACGTATGGTAGGTACCCATCTTATATTATAACTTGTTTTATTCATTTGTTTCTGCATCAGTGGACGCTAAGCAGGATACTGCACATTAGGCTTACAAAACGCGACACGCACCACTGGAGAACACTACCTCGCATACAGGTGTTACCTTATGCACGATATTGCCTTAGTTGGAAGACTACCTACGTTAGTATGGTATTTGTGTTCGGTATAGTGCTGAGTAAATGGTGCACGTTGTACCCTACATTTAGCTGTACTGACAAAAAGATATTTTCCTTTGGTAAGGCAGAAACGCGTAGGTACCAGTCGTAATATGTCGAAAAATGGCGTTGAAATTGCGAAAATCGCTGGCGATGACGCCGACATGATACTGACAAATCTGTCCAGAACTTTCACTCGTTTTAATGGTACGGTCGTCCACGACAAATTGGCTGAGAGGCTGGATGAAATCTTGAATATGAATATAAGTGACGACGACGTTTGGGTGTGCTCGTTTCCCAAAGCTGGTTAGTTTTGTCATATTTTGAAATACTATATAATTTACATGTAAGTGCACCGAGACACGTGCGACCGGATGGCTGTTGGCTTTGACCGTGGATGCTGTGGTACTGGACCAGGTGAAAAACAATGATTCCAGGTTAGACACGCAGGTGCTAAATGAGCAACCGCGGGTGTACCACTTGACGTAGTGTAAACTATCTTTACGTACCTACGCTATCCTCGCAAGGCCTTGAAGAGGGAGGGAAAAAGGTTACCAAAGGTATCGGGTCCGGACATCTTTAGGGGGCCCGGAATGACCTTAATTTAGAAATAAATTGTAATAATTTTTAAGTATAAACGGTGAAAAAGAGCGTCAGAACTGATCCATGATGAGGTTTTTGGGAGTAAATTTTCCAAAGGTTTGAAAAAAAAAACCACTAAAATACATGTTTTAGAACCAAAAACGTATCTAAAAAATTTATTTCATGAGAAGAGCGAGCGAAATTGTTTTCTAAATTTTTAACACCTTTCCAAAGACAAATCCTGCAGCTGGAGCTAAGAGAGGCCCTTCAGTTTATTGCTCCTGAGGCCGAAATTTCTCTCGGAGGATCTGTATCCTCGTGAATTTAACGAAAGACCCTTATCAAAATATGTATTGTGAATTGACGAACTCATTCAAAACATCGAAAGTACCGACGTGCCAAGTACACGCTGGTTGCCTACTTTTATGCGGTTATGTCTGGACATTACAAAGTACATTGGTCTTACGGAGCTTTACTGGTCCAGTACTATACAATCATATAGCCAAAGGCTATTGGCTTTGTCGTAAATTCACGAATTTGAATCAATTTCAGTTTCAGAGTAGCTACAGGTCACTATATAAGAGGGTGCTAAAATTGCTTGCAAGTATAATTTGGTAACTTACACTAACCAGCGTGAAATCGATATAGCCCAGTAAAATAAGGTTAAAAAATATTATAAATGGTTAAAGGTTTTGCAGCTGTATTATTTTGGTGAGCCCCTCAACACTTAAGTGATGAAAGTGCTTCACACAATATCTTCTTCTTCCACTAGGAGGCTACAACTTATGAATATTTCCTTCGCAAAAATCATGCAAAAATTGTAATTTTTTACCATAATTGTTCTGATGGTTTATTTCCATGACTGGAGAACACAGTGTGTGCGTAGGCACAAAATACGATGCACGGATTACGTATTATATATTGATGGGAGTTATCAGTACCTACGTATGCCAATTTGTTTTGTTATTTTTACGTCTTTATTCATTTTAAACTTAACAATAAGAAAATAATGTAGACTAGGTATTATTATTATTAAACTTGAAACGTCGAAGCATTAAATGTTTTCAGGCTTCTTGCCGCTTAATTTTCGACACCATTGACGTCATTGTTTAATTTTTTTTTTTTTTTTGTAACATACAACGATGCGATTGCCTCCAGCCGCATAATACAAATGATGACGTTTACGCCATTGTTACACTTTTTTGTAATATAACAAAATTCTTATTTACCTTCAGCCTAAAATAATTTTAATATTTCATGTTAAAAAGTATACCTTCGTTACCACCCTGTATTCAGTTCTATGATTGTGACTAAAAAATGTATATATTATAAATTTTTTTGTTTCAAATTTCACATTACTTACCTACTGTGGAATACCTTGTTGTGAGAAGATATTCTCACCAGAAGGTAAATTCAACAGAATTTAAGCACGTTCAGCCACATCATACATAAGTATAGGTAAGCCAAAACCAAGGAAAACACTGTCAATTTTAGAGCCGGTTCGGGCAGTTTATATACGGCTTATTTACACGCACACAAACACACATATGTAAGGAAATACGTACGTTGGTGAGAATGGCCCGGTTGCATCATCCCCTATCGAGATAAGAGATGGTTGGCTGGTTCGTGTACGGATTGTGACATCATTCTATTGTGTCATGATTTGGTACTCGTACATTACCTGCATGTACTTGCAGGTAATCACGATCGAATGTAATTTGTGTGTTTTACGTCGCATGGACAAATATTTGCCTGCCCTTTGGGGCGGTAACTGTCGTCAAGGGGTCCGAACCCCTATCCCTCATACGGGTGAGTCCCCACACCTACATTAACTTTCTACTGAAGTATTTTTTAATGTTAATCACTTAGCTATTTAGGAAAATCGAAAAAACTAAGAATTGTACATATTACAGCCCGCCCCTTCACCTGCTGTAATCACAGAATATGGGGAAAAAGTATTTTTATCACTTATTAAGGAGCCCATCTGCAACATATTTCAGTGATGAAATTTTTGTAACTATTAATTTCATTTTAGACCTTTATTTTATTGGGTTAAATAGTACGTATTAATCTATTGGTACAGTACTTAGCTCGAAAATTCTGGAGAAAATTAAAATGGATACTTTTAGAAAATTTTAGCAGTTTTCTCTTGTAATAGCGACAAACGGAAAAAAATAGGGTTGGGGATATAAAAATTTTAAAAGATTGGAAAGGACTAAAAATGAACGAACAATAAATACGAGTGTATCATAACACAGGCAGCAGAAGTGAAACTTCTTTATTTTCAATTTTTCGAAAACCACTAACTATTTATCACTTCTCCCTTCATATTTGAAAAGGATGAGAGAATTATATTTTTCAACCAAATAAAACCTATAATATAGTATTACTTTGATATATTTAATCATAATTCAAAATTTCAAGTTATTTAACTACCAATTTTCAAGAACTTTATTAGAAAATTTCCTCAATTAAGCCTCACGTGTAAATTATAGCAAGATAATTAGGTGATTAGTGATTTTTTAAACAATAAAATTCACAAATAAATTCACTATTTTAATTTTAATAACTCCATTTTTTTATTTTTTCAATTTTATAAAGAACCTAATGAAATAGGAAAAATTATATAAACTCTTCTGTTACGTCTCTGGGCCCCAATGAGTGGTTCAATTCAAAAATGGGCTACGAATTTGAACATGGCGTTTCAAAAAAAAAAAAACATGTCCGACGATATATCACTTCATTAAATTATGAAAAATTGGTTTCAACCATCTTTGTTGAGCCACTGGAGGCCTAATGAACTGTTTATTCCAAAAATGGATTGGAAATTCGAACTCAACACCTCAAAACACGTCATGTCAGACGATGTATCGCTCAGTCTAATAATTTACGAATTGTTTGTTTCAACACTCTTTTTAGGCCCATTAGAAGCAAAATAAATGTTTCAGTTCAAATATGGACGGCAAATTCGAACGCATCGCCTCAAAAAACATGTTCGACAGTGTGTCATTTAATAATTTATGGGAAATATGTTTTAATCCTCTTTTTGGGGCACTGTGGGTCGAAGGATTGATTTATTTTAAAATTTTGTTATAAGTTATGCAGAAAAACGATTCTTTTTTCAACCGAAATGGAGATGCAGTTCAACCAAAATATCAAAACTTACAAAGAACAATGAATTTTCTATTTTTGGTAAAAGTTTTGGTCAACCTTGAAATCATAAAAACATGAAAAATTTTGTACGAATCATCACTCATTACGATGCAACTCATCCATAATATATTTAGTAGACCTCACACCTGCCATAAATACAGATTCTACTCATATGCCTATAGTTGAGTGTTTTTTTTTTCTTTTTATTTCTACAGGAACAACGTGGACACAAGAAATGGTGTGGTGCATTGCGAATGACCTTGATTATTGCAAAGCAAAAATTCCTCTTTCAACACGATATATATTTCTCGAGTAAGTTATTTATAAATGCTAGTGGGCCCTTCCAGAGGAAGGTGCGAATGGCTTCGTTTTGTTGACAAAATCGTGCAAATTTCGTATACGTATTAGTTGTAACATTTGTTCTGCACGTTTTACATTTGGTATTAGTTTTGCAACTATTCCTAATGTAAATAAATGTTTTGATTTACCGTAAGTGCGTAACTAACATTTTTTTTTTGCTGTTTAATTTTTGCGATAGTTGACTATTTTGTAATAAATAAATTGGGAATTTCAACTCACTTGACTGAACTACTAGGAAAATTGTCTAATGAATGCTTTCAAGTTTATTTGTTATCTTAATTACCCACCTATTTTCTATGTTCAGTGAATGTTCAGAAAATTTAGGTTATCTAATTTAACTAATTACGTAATTACCTAGTTACCAAAATTACATTTTCATCCATGTTTGGAATTGAATTATTAACATTCTTGGCAAACTTTTTTTCGAAATTTAATGCTAAACAGACAGAGTAGCCTATTGCGTCATAGAAATTAATTTTTGTTGGTAAAACGATGATGTGGTGAAACAGTGAGTATAAGGTACTGATTTCTTCACAAGTAGGTTTTTCGATATTTTGGTCAGTTTAGTAGGTGTTTACATTTAAAAAATTCAGTGAACTATTCGAAAATCGAGACAACTAAATACTGATAGGCCATAAATTTATTCATTATTTTTCATCAATAATGAATATATGTATTCTTTATCTCTGTTATACTTAGTTCAGTTGTAGCACTGTTCAGTATATTAAATGCGATGACGTATTTTATTATTTTACTTCTGTACTTTATGGTAAAATGAAACGATAAGTATATCATAGGAATGAAACTTTCAACACTAACTTAAAATGTCTCGAGAATTAAAAAATTATCGACGTTTATGTAAGCGTAATATAATATTCATCGATGCAGTCTAGCAACTAGTTGAAAGATCTCACAAATCTTCAAAATTAAATAGCTAAATTTATATATTGAACGTTTGGCTATACATCTATGTTAAAAAATGTCATTTTCTTAAGTATTTTTGTTCTGAAATCAAAAGTCATTGCGTTGAAAAAAGTCAAATTTGACATTTGAAACTGTTAGGGATTAAGTAGGAGTTGGTATATAAGACCAACTGCTTGAAAAAAATTGCACCACATTTAAAACTGTTGGGATATTTTTACCTTCCAAAGTAGACAAGGCATTTCTCGAGTTATCGCTGAATAATTCAGTGCCAATTTACAGCATTTTCCATTTTGAATCCGTCTTTTTTTGAAGAAGAAAAATAAATAATAAACTTAAAAACCTTCAGGTATTGAACCTGTCCATGGTAATCTTTCTATTTTCAGTATGTAACTCACTCAGATGAATATTTCTTGTTTTTTAGAAAAAACTGGCCATTTATTTAGGGCTGGACCTTCTTTAATTGGCAGACTTCAGTTTAATATTTAGATGCATATTACAATGCATATTTAGGAATTTTATGTTGTTTACTTGATTACTTTGTACATCATAGTATATCGTATCATTCCATCTTAGGAAATTTTTTCGCAACTTCAAATTACGCCTACATAACTAACAGCAAATGGCAACAGCAACAACAAAAAACACTTGAATACATTCATGACGATTTCGAAAAAAACGAAAATTTGCCCTAATTTGAGAAAAGGTACGTGGCTTCATATTACACACAGAACAGCAAAAATGAAACAAGTAGGTATTTTGTTTTTGCCGCTTAGATGCTCCTGAAAAATTTTCTGCTAACAGCATATAAATTGTTGTGGAGTTTATGAGCTGATAGTATTATGTTTGTTAACAGTGGTTTGAAGTTTTTGTTACAACTGTTGCTGGTTATGTAGACGTACCCTTAGTTAATACATAACGTCATCCAACTTGGACATCACTGAGACAAAGTTGTAAACTCATAGCCCCATTTACCTCAAAGGTCTGAGTGGCCCCTCCTTAAGCCTACGCATAAAATATAAAATTCAATTTGTCTTGTCACCGTTACTGCTAACAGCTTTCTAAATGCACATAATTTCTAATAATCTACAAAATTTACAGCATGTGTTTCATTCTAAACGAAGAGCGACTCGCTAAATTACCAAATGCCAATGAAATTAACGTTTTACTCAGTCCTACTGGGAATCACGCGGAAAAAACAGCCCCAAGATACATAAAAACGCATCTGCCATTCGATTTGCTCCCAAAAAAGTTACGTGATGGCTCAACTAATGCGAAAGTGCGTACCTATCCAATTTAAATCAAATTGTCGTTAAAAATATCGAATTCATTCGCTCAAATTCCAAATTAAGAATTGATAAAAGCTTAATGATTTTGTTTTTAAGGTTTATTTTTTTCTTTCCTTTCAGATAATATACGTAACTCGAAATCCAAGGGATGCTTGCATTTCTGCGTTTCACCATCGTAAAATGATGGGCGTTTACAAAGGTGATATGGAAACATACTGCGATTTATTTATAAAAGGCTTAGGTATGGATACGTACAGCAGCGAATTTTTAACCACCTAAATCTATTCGAATATTTATTGTACAAAAATAATATTATAGTTACCTTTGGTCCGTACTGGAAACACTTATTCAGCTATTGGAATCACAAAAATTTTAAAAATCGACTTTTCATCAAATATGAAGATATGAAAATGGTAAGATTTGGTAACAATAAAATTAATTAATTGATTTTAATCGGAAATAAGTGATCTTTTTAGTTCTCGTCAACTTCTTTCTGTTTAATGAATATTTGCATAAGAATATTGTCAGTAACTTCATTTAAGAATACAGCCCTTAATTACATATTATCATTCTTAATTCTCTAGATTAGTCCTGTCATAAGCCATAGAGTTTTTTCAATAAAAACCCAATTTTTAAGCCCCCTGTGGGGACATTACTCGTATAGGTGATGGGGTTCGGACCCCTGAAGACAGTCGTCACCAAAAGGCTGGCAGATATTCATCTTCATGATTTTAAACAAATGCACAATTACGTTCGATCGTAATTACTTGTACATATGTACAAGTAAAGTACAAATACTCAACTGTGACAAATCTAATAAAGACAATGATGTCAAGATTCCATACACAAACCAGTCCGCCATTTCTTATCAATACAAGAAATGACGCACCGATTATCTCACACAAATGTATGTAATTACTACATATGTGTGTCTGTATGCATGTGAATAAGCCTGTATCTAAACTCTATGCCCAGGTTTTGGTTTACTCATATGTTTACATATGAAGTGGCAGAACACGCAAAATACCCTGTAGATTACCTTCTGGTGAGAATATCTTTTTCACAACAAGGTATTCCACACCCACCATTCCCTACAAGAAGAAAGAATAAATATGGTTATGTATTTGAAGTAGGTACCTATATTAGAATAGACATTTTTGTCAGATTTTACCACGTATGTAATAGTCAATCAAAAAACCAAAGATAATGTATAGGTTTACTTAATCTATTTTCTTTAATATTAAAGCAAATACCAGTAGGTATTTGATGTTTCAGAAATGAAGAAATTTGTCACTTATTACAAGTTCATAATAATGAATAATTTTCCATAGATATAAGACTTTGTTGATTTTTTTTCATAGAGAGAATGTAATATTTTTTCTTATTTTCATTGTTTGACCTGTATAAGTGAAAATATTATTATTTAAAAAGCACTTTAACTGAAACCATTTGTGTTCTCCTTGATGATATTTCGCTTATTCGGTATTTATGATAGGTATCTATTATGAAGATTTCTGTAAAATTTTCAAAATATTCAGTAGGTACAACTCAACAAATCGGCGTTGTTGCATACCTGTGTTTTTGCATTTAGACAGTCATACCGTATCAAAACTCAAATTTATTTTGATACTGTTCAAATTTTTGTGGCCTCTGCACCACCAGGGTAGGTAATGGCACATGGTGTAGTTGGACCCAAGTTGTAAAATGACACATATACATTATCTAAGTGTGGCGGCTACCACACATCGACTGTAAATTACTTCTCCCTTAATCATCATCATCTGGCACCATGGCCAAGTGAGTACAACACTGTATTTTGGGTGGTGGTGAGGGAGGAGTTTTAGGTATTCAGCCAGTATGGGTTTGAATACCCATACCGCCTGAATACCTTAAGTGGTGACCTTGATGTGATGTGGGAGATGAAAAAACAATGCCATCTCTCAGACACGTAACGCAGTGGGTAGTTTGTCACCTCACCACCACCAAAATGTGATGGCGTTGTAGGTTGTGCACACAAGGTGGTGATGAGGGGGGAATCTATCACACTCACATCTACTAACCAGTTGCCCTTGTATTGGCGGTATTACGCTCCACTATACTGGGGGGAGTGGTGTAGCAGCTACCACACATTGGCTGTACATTACTTCTCCCTCAATCATAGTCACTGGCACCATGGCCAAGTGAGTACGGTGCTGTATTTTTAGTGGAGGTGAGGGGGGGGTTTAGGTATTCAAATGCTATCGAATCCCGATACCACCTGAATACCTAAACTAAAAAACCACTAAATTTACTTACACAAAATTCTGATGTTGTAAAATGACTTTTTCTTTTCAAAGAATTTGCTGCTTTTCATAACCTCTAAATGACCATTTTCAACACGAAACATCTAATTTTGGACATAGTTTCCTTTTTGAGTGGTATTTAAGCACCATATTTGAACAATTTTCTTAAAAATTAGTGACACTAGAGATAGAAATCTTTTTATGTATCTAATTACACCATATTTCACTACCCAACTAATCCATTTTGTAATTATAATAGAGGTCACAATTATTTTAGTCCAGTAGTGCTGAAATTGGCAAGTGGATTTCTTTAGTCATAATTTCAAATGAGATTGCTGTTAGAGCTGATTGGTTGGAGAGTGGTTATTGGTTTTATGACATGAGGTAGATATGTCATTTTATAATAACATTTTGTAAGATGACACTTTTTTCTTTTTTTTTTTGAATTAAATGATTGATCATTTGAAGCTCAAAATGTATCAGTTCATGCGGAACAACATTTCACTTTCCAGCGGTACCAAATTTAAAAATTTATATTAAAAATAGGTGAAACTAGAGCCAAAAACTTTTCGTCCATCAAATTATATTATTGGTCCCTACCCATTTAAAGCAATAATAAAATTATTCTTCAGATTTTATTTGAAATCCAAAAAATGATGCAGAAGACCATCAAAATGAAATCTATATTTTTGAGGGACAAAACAGTGCTTGTTGACGAACTCAATTTAGAGACTTTTACAGCTTTTTTTTTGTATATTTTCAAAATTGAAAATTCACTAATAATTTGCATTTTTTTAATGCATAAAAATCTCATCTTGACGATATCTGATTGAGATCAGCGTATCTTCACAAATTCGGATTTGTTAAGTACCAGAAATAACAATTTCTGCTATCACCCTTATGAGTGTTATTCCATGCAGAGTATCTAACAATTTTTCTGTATCATTCGCAGGATCTACCATCAGTGGTGAACCGAACGGCCCAACTGTTCGACAAAAAGTTCGGTCAGCAAGAAATGAAAACGTTATGCGATCATTTATCATTTGACAGCATGAAACATAATACTGCAGTCAATGCAGATTCATTGACCGCACTAATTGTACAGTCGAATCAGACAAAAGACAATGGTTCCTTTATAAGGAAAGGGGCATCTGATCAGTGGAAGAACGAATTAAGTGAATCACTCAACAGTCGATTCGAAAAGTGGGAGAAAGCAAATTTGGAAGGGACAAATCTAACTTACGCAAATATGTAATGCATGAAAAAGTCAAAAATGTGAACATAGTTTTCACGTCGACTATTCATGGCTACGAATTTAATCCAAATTTTTTGTCACGTCTACTGTTGTAAAAAGCCAAAAATTGCACCCCATTGTTCCTATGTTAGCCAATTGTGGTTATTATTTTTTATTTTTTTCAAACCTGTTTAAGTATTTATGATTCACTTGAAAACGTTACGATAATTCACAAATGATTATGTATATTTAGATCGTCAGTAAAACGAATTATTTCACTTTTTTCAAACTGTTCGAATAAATAAGTACCTACCTACCTTCTTGAGTATATCATTTTTGAATGAAATCAGCTTACATTTTTAAACCATTTCTATTAATCTTTGAAAGTATTTGGTTGTGCTTGTATGCGCACTTCTGGTTTACTTGGATTACAGTAGGTAGGCTATGTGAGTAATGGAATAATTCAACAATTATCTGGAATATACGTACTTCTTTTTGTGCCTACAGGTAGTCTACAAGCATAAAGGCAGTGTGTAGGTTTTGTCGGCTTGGGGAATCGAACCCGGAACCTACATATTTGCCAGCTAAAAGCGGTGAACTTAACTACACGGCCATCTCACCGCCAACTATAACTGGCGAATGTATTTTATATTAGAAAAAGTCTGGTGGTTCCCACATACTCCCCCCTAGAGAGATTCAACACGAGTTGAACAACATTAGATGTTGTGGGAGGTTGGGTGGAGTCAGAAACGCGTCTTATACATATACACACAGGCTTATACTACCTATATGGGTTCTATTTCCACTATATAAGATGCCATCTATCGACAACTCAAGTTAGGAAGGAGAGTTGTGAGTTCCACCATGCACCACTAAGGTGCGTGCATGTTCAGCACACGTCAAGAGTCACCAGCTAGGTTTTGTCGGTTTGGGGAGTCAAACCTGGGATCTACATATTTGCCAGCTAAGAACGATGAACTTGACCACACGGCCTTCTCACCGCCAACTATAACTGGCAAATGTATTTTATATTAGACAAAGTCTGGTGGTTCCCACACAGTGAGTACCAGAAAACTCGTTATTTTTACTCCCACTCTCAGACTCTGATTCTGAAATGAAAAATTTGTCTTTGATCCCTTGAACTCAGACTCATCTTCAGGTGATGAAAATTAGATTATTTCCTACATTTTCCAAATAATAATGTTACCTATTTATACCTGCGAGCTTCACTTAATAACAATATTACAATACAAGAGGTACCTGAGCCTACCCATTGCAAAGTTGAAAACTCAATTTGGGATGGTTGAAGCAGACAGTCGCTTGTAGTAAAAAAAAACCTCTGTCTCTTGGACTGTGTAGGTAAGGTACCTAGAAAATATGCATATCTATAGTGAATAATTTTATAGTGTGCATCACTATAGACATATCCTCTTTATGAAAGTGTTTTATTTCACCCATCAGTGATAATATTATATCATATGAAATTTTGAAGTGTTGTATTTTGCCCATTACTGAAAATATTATTTCATTTGACATGATCATGAAAAATGTATTATATCACAGTGACATTAGATAGAAGTTTCAATTCAATCCTGTGTACTATCATACTTTCATTTTTGCCTTTATTTTCCCTGTTTTATTGCCGAAGGCTTAAATATATAATTTGTACTCTCGTTGCAAAAAGTATTGTATACAACAATTAAACTTTTCAAAACTACAATGAAATTTTTCAAAATTTAACCTTGATTCTTCCATATTGACGCTTTTCTTTAACAATCCGACTTTTTATGATTTTCAGATTCAAGAGGTTTTTAAGGTAAAAATGATATAAACAAATTGAATTCTGAACACCTTGCAAATCTATCAAAAAAACAAAAGCCCGAATTATGAGGTATTTAAGACAAAATTTATATTACCTTCCAACTTATGAGGTTTTTATGAAAGAAAGAGCCAACTCAGGTTGTTTTTAAATTAAAAACCATCCAAGTCGGTAAGTGGACTGAAATTTAGATTAAAAACTTTGTAAGTCTAAACAATCTTGAATAAAACAAAGAATGGTGAAATGTGTGGGGACTCACTGGTATGAGGTATAGGGGCTTTGACCCCTCAACAACAGTTGCCACCCCAAAGGGCT
The DNA here is from genome assembly GCA_011428145.1 of Ericerus pela. Classification (NCBI taxonomy): domain Eukaryota; kingdom Metazoa; phylum Arthropoda; class Insecta; order Hemiptera; family Coccidae; genus Ericerus; species Ericerus pela. The sequence goes on along the minus strand of WOFM01000637.1, from coordinate 2,543,693 downwards.
GGCAAATAATCATCCTTACGACGTTAAACAAACACAAATTACATTCGATCGTAATTACCTGCATGTACTTGTAGGTAATGTACAAGTATCGAATTGTGACATATCTTGACAATCCGATGATGTCACAATCTGTACACAAACTGGCCCATCATCTCTTATCACCACAAGAGATGACGCAACTGGGCCGCTCTCACTTACATACATATTCCTTACGCATGTGTGTATGTGTGTGTGTAATTAAGCCAGTATAAAAACCATCCAAACTGGCTCTAAAATTGCCAGTGTTTGCCTTGGTTTTGACTTACCCATATGTTAAATATGAAGAGGCTGAACACGCTTAAATTCTCTTGAATTTACCTTCTGATGAGAATACTTTCTCACGACAAGGTATTCCACAAAATGAAACAAATTATAATTTATATTTCTCCAATTTTTCTTCACTTCTACAATATACTGACATTAATTATTACTTTGTGAAATTTTTTCTAATTTTTTTAACCAGTTTTATGTTGTTTGTGTAAAATTTGACTTTTTCAACTTATAAAGTTCTTAAAGAAAAATGACAATATAGGTATGACATAATTTAAATTTCTTAGTTTGATTACAGCATGAAGAGTGAATCTTTCAGAACCCAAAAGATTCTGAAAATGAAAACCATAAAAGTAAAAATTAAAATTTTTAACATGAAAATTTAATTTTTTCATATGTACAATCACTGAAACTATGGGTTTGATTACAGCTTTAATGGTGGAGCATTCTAAACTAAACTTTCCAGAATACACTGAAAATAAAAATTGAACATTGATTCTTCCTGAATTAAATTACATCACAGAAACTTTTGAGCTTCATTAGATCTTTCAGGGTGAAGTTTTCAAAACCAAATTTCTAAAAATATCCTGAAAAGAAACCTTTTAAAGAAAAATTGAATTTTAGACCCTGAAAATGGAAACTTTCAAAGTACTTTCATTCTTTCAATAAAAATGACATCACTGAAACTTTGAACTTGATTACAAGTTTCAGCTGTAGCACAGTTGCGTCAAAAGTAGTGAGAAACTCGATAGTTGCGCACCAAATACTTTTTTCCTACCTTTCAGTTCCGCAGGGATGTTTTCTAACCTATACAACAATTCTGCAAGAAAAGTTTATTTTTAAACACGACTTCTTAAGGGAGTATATAGCTCAATAATAAGGGGATCTACTTGTTAACCTTGATGTTATGGAATAATCTGGGGGTAGAGGCAGGTACGTTTTTTGTTTCATAACTCAAAGAAAATTTTGGCACCAAAAATTTAAATTCATATGGTATACATATAAATATATTATGTATAGATAATGTGGTCGACTTTCTTTTTAATAATAGATAATGTGGTGTACCTATGTTTTGCAATGTAACAGACTTTTTAGTCCGCCACATTACCACCCTTTTTTTCTCAGGAAAAAATGAAGATAATGTTTTGGTCTTGATTGGAGGTTCATTGTATTAGAGAGTGAACTACATAAAATCGAATACTTGCCACCTCTTAAATTTATACTTCTCCTCAGCCCTTTGAGATATTTTAAACCGTACTTCACAGTTGTTTTCGTAATTTTCTCATAAAAAGGTTAATCTTAAAGAAAATTTTATAGTTAGCAAAAAGTTTTTTCATAAAATTTTCTAAAAATTAAGAAATATACACGTTTTTTATTATCGCAAATAGCATGTATGAGATAGAGGGAGTGAGATAAAATATTTCTGCGTGAAACTGTACTACGTTAATGAGCTCTGCCACGTGGAACTACGTTATTGTTAGTTTTTAATTGGGGCAGAACTGTCCTAAGCCCAAATCACTTTCTCACAACTCGCGAGGAACTGTTGTAATCCCCAGCTTTCTGGGGGATCATTCAAAACGAAACTTCCTTAGGACCTGAAAAATTAACTTTTTGTACTTTTACCATTTTGCTAATCAAATATCATTGAAATTTTTTCTTTCAATTACAACTTTCAGGGTGAAGTACGTTTGAAACAAAACTTCGCAGAAGACCTCTAGACGTAAGCACCTACATGGTAAGGTAAAATTTAATCCAAATTAATTTGGTTTAATATAATATTGATAAAGATAAGGACAAGACGTACTGATTTTGGTTTGGATCGGCCTTATAGTACGTAGTACTTAGTACCTATACCTCCAGTATGTCCGTTTATGTTAATTTGTTTTGAAACTTTAGGGTCTCTGAAATTCATAATTTTGTTCTTTGGAACAATCTAATCACTAAATTTTGAACAAGCGATGATTTAGCATTTTCTAAAATGCGGACTTATTTGGATTTAATTGCCTGTACCGCTCATAATACTGTGGAACGATGAGAAGGGTCAATAGGTCAAAAATTAATCCTACCGAATTTTGTTGAATTTGACTAATAATATTATTATCAGACCTATGATATTTCGATGATTTCAATGTGCTTGTTTCAAAAATAACATTTTCTTACAATGCTTGCTGCGCAAGAGTTTTCTATTAGGTACCTACTCCATTCACTCAAGATGAATCACGAATAAGTGAATTAATGATTACTCCACTAATGTACAGTTACAAAATGAAATTAATGAATACCGTACCTATTGCATGAATATATTTTTACCCGAATTAAAGAGGAATTAGCAGAGTGCAATTTTTTTAATCTTTTTATTATTATCGGCGGTTGAATATTTGCCCATTTTTTCCAATGTCTGGAGGGAATATTCTAATTTTGTTTTTTATAAAAACCTGGATTATTAATATGCAGATTTTTTTTTTAATTCTTAAAATTTGGTACTGCCAATAAATTACAATTTAAAATTGGAAGGAAAAGTTGGAAAGTGAGTAGCATTAATGTCACACGTTTAATATGCTACATATTTCTATTTCAGGCGGCACAGGTAGCAATGTTTGTCTAGTAGTTACGAAATTTGGTACACTTAGTTATTTGGATCCAGACAAGGATGAGGTCTGTAATTTTTGCTTCGGATTGGCCGTAGATCATATTATGTTGCATTTTTGGCAGTTTAACAGCTGTAAACTATGTGATTTTTATGAAGTAGTTACGAAATTTGTTACAGACGTTAGTTATGTTTTATTCTAAGACTGTCACAAATTTTGTTTTAATCAGCTTGATGGTTCATGTGCTGGAAAAGAATTTTTCGTTTGCTTTTAAATCTTTACGCTGTAATCTATTCTATTTTTTTTTTTTTTTTCAACTACTTTTATTTGATTTTGTAAAGTACCACTTAAATTTTAAATTTTGAAGTTTTAACGTCTTAGAACTGATAATAAAACTATAAAGTAGAACTGAGAACTAAATTTAAAACATTATAGGTCCGAAACTAAAACTCCTGATGAAAACTTTCGAACCTAAAAACAGCTCTCAGTTGTTGGAGATTTCAGTTGTCCGAACTGATACTGACACAAAAATCATTATGTAAAATTGAAAACAATGAGAACTAACTCTGAAAAGAACAGGTATAGAACTGAAACTTTTGAGCTTAATTACCGTTCACAGAGTAAAGTTTTTGGAACGAAACTTCGCACAAACCATCAGAGAATAAGCATTCGTTTGATGCCAAAATTTTGAGAAAATTTGTGAAGTGGGAGAGGCCTGATGCTGTGACAAAAAATAGAAATTCTAATTTATAATATGTATGTAGATGACCTACGAAGCCAACTACCCTTTCAACGGTGTATAAAAAACTTGCACACTAGTGTCTGCCCTTAGAAGTAGGCGTAGTGTTATGAAAAATACACGCTGTTATAATATTATAATGGATTATTGAAGAGTTAAAAGTAGGTAATTTTGGGGATTCATTCACCAAACTGTTCATCTAACAGAAAATTTTATAGACGTAGAAAATATTTATTTGATATATCATTTTCTCACATTACGATTATATGCTAAATAAATCCTGAAAACAAATCCGAACTCTGGAATATGAGTACCTAATCGATACATTTTCGTATCAGTTATCAGCACCTGGTTCACCGAGCAAGGATGTGGAAATTAGAAAAAATTTTGTTAATTTAATTCAAGCTGAGGAATTTCATAAACATATCTTTGTAACATATCTCAATTCTCAAGACTAAAATTAAAGATTGCAACTATAAACATATTACTTCATTAGTAATAAATCAGAATAATTACATGCAGCATAGGCCTATTTTTCATCATTCGTTGTTATCGCTTACTGAGCTGATGGATAAATTGAGACGCTCATATTTCTGTTCAACGAATTTGATCAAACTTGGGATATATCTAAATCGGTTTTTTTTTTTTTTTGTAACCAAAAACCCCTTTCCTGCAAATTTCAATAACATTGTTGGTCCAGTTCTTTCTAGCGGTAACATACATACATACATACCCATATACATACATACACATACATACATACACATACATACATACAAATACATACAATTATTTCTCTTATTATAGGTAGTATAGGATTTTATAACAATGGTCCATAACACCAGGCGCAAGATTTGGCAACGCACATATAGGCGCTTTATAGGTATAGTAAAAGCTGCTTATTATAAAGCCTGATAATTGCATAATTCGCTTTATATCAAAAAAAAAAAAAAAAAAGCAATTCCGTCCGTGTCCGTATACAAATACATGAGAATTCTGCCGGCTATTCTAATTGGCAAGTCGCTTATTGTAATAAAGTACAGCTCTAACTTTCAAGAAAAAACATGATTTAGGATGCATTTATTTTCTAATTTGTACTCGTACATTTTGTTATCAGTCAGTATTTTGCTATGAATCTGTGAATACGTACGTATACGCTACACATAATTTGAATATGTTGATGAGTAAATCTAATAAACGTCGTCGTGATCTCAGTGTTTCTGAGAAAGGTGAAATTTTACGTGAGTTTGATAAGTTACCTAAAACAATGACGCAGATTGACGCCGCTTCTAAGCTTGGTGTTTCGCAGTCTTTTTTATCAAAATTGCTAAAAAATCAAGATGGTATCCAGGAAGCGATTGCAACGAATGAAAACAGCAGCTGGAAAAAAAGGAGAACGGGAAAAGATGGTGAAGTTGAAAGCGCTTTGTTACAGTGGTTTACTCACGTTTGTGATTTCCAACCTCATTATAGATACGAGACTTTTATCAACACTTTACTGGTAAATCGAAAGACGCAGTCAACTATTGATCAATACTTTTACATGTAATTTGTACGCACATACCTGGGCATACACTGTCACTGTTGTAAGCTTACGAAGAATACATATTTTAAGATCATTAAATGGAAAATTTTCAAAAATTCTTTTTCGTCGTTTTTTGGAATACGCCGCTTTATGTTATGAAATCTGCTCTTGATAATAAGCAGCTTTTACTGTATTTTGAAGTTTGCTGTCTATATGTTATAAGCCTTGAAGTGGTGCTTTAGCTTATGCTGACCTGGCAACACTGATCAGTTTGTTTTTAAGATGGAAACAACAAAACAGTTGTAGTTGGACCACGAGTTTTGAATTTTGTCTTAAAAAATTGGGTTGTATGTTTCTTAGGTATGGCAACACTGCTGCCAAAAAACTATTAAAATCACAAATTTAAAAAAAAAAATTTTTTAATATGATTTTAAATTTTGTTTGATGGAAAATTTGAAATAAGAAATTAATTATTTCGTCGTTAGTTTATTAATTTTCCGTTAATTTGTCTTATCCATTTAAATAAATTCTATGACGTGTGAAATTAGTTCGAGTTCTTGAACTTGAGTGTTCTTACATACTTGGCCAATTCAATAATCGCATGTAAGTGGACTGTCTTTCTTCGGGTTACCTATTTTGTTATTTTATTATTATTGTATGTGTTCTAGTTTCATTTTTTTTTCATTATAGGTGCAAAGACCAGACCTCTTGCAGTTTTGAATCAAAACAGCTTGTTATAGTGATAATAGGTAATAATATTATACAAACTTAGGTAGTATACAGTCAGATGGCAATCACTCATTAGCTGGGTGTATTTCATTGTATTCAAGTTTTGTTGTAAATTCTAACTGCGACATTACAATTAATTATGAGTCTCTTTGACAATTCTTTTTTAACGTAATTTTTACATGAAATTTTAAGCTTTTAATATCTCTTTATCGTGGTTTTTCCTCTGATTTTCAGGTTAGTTTTTAAGTATATTTTTGAAAAAAAAATCTACTTATTAAAATTGCCTGAGTATTCGGACCAAAGGGTGGGAGTGGGTACGTTTTTGTTTCAGGTCTTCTGAGCGTTCTGGCAATATTTTTGAAAATTAATGTTTTTATTTATATACCCCCATTTGCGTTGAGTCCATTTTTAGGCGTAATCTTGATTGGATGGTTTCGAAATTAGAAACACATATATTCAGATTCATCTAAGGAAGAACTTTATTGTTTTTGGTCTGGATCGGGCGCTCAATCGATAAGCCTAAAATTTTCTATACATATGTTCTTTAAGTCAAGAACAATACCTACCAATTTTTCAAGATTTTGTTGCATTATTGGCCGATTAATGGCTCTAAAAAGAGTAATTTTAAAGCTATATTCACAAAATTTGGTACAGGTATTGACTTAAAGTATATCTAACATACTTCCAAATTTGGTTTCTATTAGTATTATGATTCGTTCCTGGGGCTGTTGGAGGTGCTCATTTTTCATGTCATCTCAATAAAAGTTACAATTCTCTTTCAATAGTCAATAAATTTGGTACAAATAGTACCTCTTATACAAGAACTAGACCCACTAATTTTGGTTTTAATTGGTCAATTTGTTCCTAACTTATTAACTATTCAGTGTGATTTTCCCTCTTTCACCATTTTAATAATAGTCCAAAAAAATTCATTTTCCAGGCTTCATCGAGAAAAATACTCGTTTTAACCTAATCAGAAAATGGTTAGGACTTGAAAATAATTACTATCAATCATTTGTTTTTCTCGTTTTTTCTTTTTTTTCTTTTGTTTTACCCTGATTTCAAATCTATATTACCTACGTCGCTAGAAATTTAGCAATAAAACATCAATAGATTGATAGTTTTTCTTTGTAATTTTTTCACACATTCGCAGTTCAGGTCTGTTTTACTTTTTATATCATTTTAGATGACAATTGACAAACTGGGTTTTCCAACGAAGTAGTGCTGCGCTAGAGTTTTTCATGATGCGCCACACTGATCTGAAAATATATTCCTCCATTGCAGTAGGTATAATTCGAGGTCTTCAAATTTAGTAACTTACCTACCTATTTCTAAAATAGTTCGAAAACAATGCATATACTTATATCAGAAAAACCGGTTAACGCGATAAAACGCATATAAATAGTAAGGAAAATATTTTGTGAATTTCTTACAAAATATTTTCCTTAAAACCAAAAAAACAAAAACAATAGCAAAATGTAAGCCGATTGGAATTAAAAACATGTTTTTTTTTTTTGCAAGTTAGTTAAAACCAGCCAATAGAACATGCAAAAATATACGAAAAAATTGTTTTTTTCATCTATATTAATAAAACCCAAAGTAAGTAGGTATATTTGTTCGTCCATAACTTCAAAATCCACGAACAGATTGGGAGGAAATTTTCGCGATTAATTTGTGTTGTTCCCAGAAATGATTGTAGTTATCGTCGAAATCTCCGGGCACACTGTGAGAAAAGTTGTTTATATTCATTTAAATACATCATTTACACATTTTCATAGCTGAACCAAGATGAACAAAAACGAACGAAATTGAATAAAAGAGAATGAAAAAAACTGATCTCTCACACCCCCTCTTCAGATAATTAATTTGTCGTTTTTGCAGTTTTCCATGTTTCGCGATTTTGTGGAATAGGAGAAAAATGCGAAACTCTAGACCGAATGGCAAAACGTAAGCAGATACTTAGTATTGTGAGCATAGGCAAAGCTACGGGTAACATCTAGTTTAAAATAATTTTTCAACCAAATTTTAGGAAAATCGGCTGTAAGACTATTATTCATAATTCTGCTTAGATACTGCCTTCAAGAGTACCTACCTAGCTACTTCCTCTCTGATTCTTCCTATTTCTTATTGAAATTTATGTTGGTTCTTGACTATTTCAGTACTTTTCAACGCCGAATGAATAAATTAAATTTTCAGTTTTCAACTTCAAAAATTTACTACAGAATAACATGTCTTATATATTCTTATGATTTTTAAAAATGTGTTAGTTTGGTAATATTCGGTGGAATAAAATGGTTTGTAATATAGGATTAGTAGTTATTTTTATAAATCTTATTAGTGATTTAATAATATTAATTATTTTTGTTTATTCTTTGAATTTTGTTAATAGGGTTTTATTATTAGTGTGGAATACCTTGTCGTGAGAGATATTCACACTAGAAGGTTTTCAACAGTATTTTGCGTGTTCTGCCACTTCATACGGTTAAGTATGGGAGAGCCAAATCATCGGCGAACACTGGCGATTTTTGAGCCTGTTCTGAGAGTTTATATACAGGATTTGGTACACGCACACAGACACACATGCATACGTACATGTACGTAATTATGTCATGCGTTACTTCATTTCTTGCCTCCGTTGAGGTGATGAGAAACGACGCAGCGCGTTTGGTACCGGGCCGTGACATCACCAAGATCGTTATCAGGTAATTGATCTCGGCCTGTACAATGTATCTTACCTGTACGTACGTACAGGTACAAACATACAAACGCATCAGTGTAAATTTGTTTAACGTCATAAAGACGATTATTGCCAGCCTTTGGGCGGCAACTGTCATCAAGGGGTGCGAGCCCCTATTACCTCATACAAGTATTGTCCCCACAGCTACTCCCCCCCAGTTTTTGCGCCGCAAAAATGATAAGTCCCGTGCCTAGGGGGACTTATCGAGTCTACTGCTGTCTCTGATCCTTCTCCCACTTGGCTAAGGCCAATCCTACCGCAGCACCCACACACTCGTAAGACATCTTACGAGCGTTGAAAAGGGCCTGGTAGGATTCTCAGCTTTGTTGCCCCTACGTCTGGGTGGTCGGGCAGATGGGGTTTTCAGTCTTGGCTGGTTGAACATCAGGGAGTTTGATGTCCCCGATGGTCTGTAGGTTTGACTGAAGGTAGGAGGAGGGTGTATTTGAGGCACCTCTTCTACCGGGAGTTGCCTCTTCACCTCCAGCACCATCAGGGTTGAGGACCACGTGGGTGGGTTCTCCACTCTCGGTGTCTTCTCTGGTGACTTTTGAGGCGAGATGATGGCAGGAAGGGGTGCGGACATCATCTTGATAGAAGTATCAACTATGGGTAATGTTCACACTTCTGCACCTAAGCCTCCAGAAACTGTACCTCCTAGTCCTCCCCTGCGTATGAATTTGCCCCCTTTACAGACCGATTTGTCCAAAGAACTTTCTCAAGCGAGCTCAACTTTTGAAAATCCTGGTAGTATTGAGGAATTACACAAGAATTGGAACTCAGGGGTTGAAAACGGCATTTTGGTTGGGGACGACATGATGTAAGGAAGGAAAGACAAAATTTTACGGAAGAAAAGAAAAGAAAAAATAGTAGTAATTTCGGCGTGTTAAATTGTCAACAGCAGAAAGGCGAGTGAAAAACATTGCGAGAATATTTTTTGTTCGCAGCTTTATTCCAAGTCGTTATCTCATTTCAGACATGTTCGGAGGGGATAGTGCTGAAAAGTTTTCTGGTCCAAATCTGTTAAGTACAAGCAGAGTTAAGCATGTTTGAATTTTCGTACTTTGAATTTTGTATTTCACAAAGGAATGCACTCTTTGTTTGTGACGTCACGATCTATTGACTATTTTGTTATCTGAATGTTTGTCAATAGAAACACGTTGCGATGTTTTCTTCCATATCACACGTGGATTTGTTTATTCGTGTCGTGTTTTAATTGTACGCATTTCTTCTCTGCTTATCTGAGGAATTTCTTTTGTTACAAATATTCCCAGATTCTCGTGAGTATTTTTATGCAGATTTGTATTTTTCATTGCCGATATTAACTTTAGTGAATATTTTTAGTTTCTCCTTGCTAGACTCTCAGATTTTCGAGTTGGAATCTGGTTTTTTTGCTTTTTGCTGCCTAGGGGCCTGCCTCTTTTTCATGGGCATAAGGGGGCCGATGGATTGTAGTGTATTTTGACAATCTCATCACTGAACTTCACCGTTTTCTTTATTTTTATTCTCTTTTCTGGTGATTTTTGTGATTTATCATCTTTTTTGACTGGTTTGTCCTTAACTTTTTTGTGATTGTGTGGTATCGGACTGTGTAGTCTGTTTTTCTTCTTCTTATTTTCCTGTCTGTCTTCTTCCTTACTGCTCTTTGGAGCATTTTTCTGTCATCATTTATAAGGTACGCAGGTTTCAATCTGTCTTTGAAATTGTTTTTTCTTCACCTGCAATTAGTATCACGAAATTCTTGTCATCTCGTGATACAACCTTATAAGGACCGGCGTATGGTTTCTCCAACGAAGATCTTATTTTCTCGTCTCTGACAAACACATGAGAAGTTGTGGCCAAGTGTTTGGAGACATAAATCTTTGGTTGGCCATGGCGAGCTGCCTGTTTCAAAAAATTATTAGCATCAGTCCGTATGTTTTGGACGAGCGTTTCGGGGCTAATTTCTTTCGAGTGGGTGAAAAAGTCCCCTGGTAGGCGTAACTCTTCACCGAGCGCTAACTGCGCCGCAGAGTGTCCTGTATCCGTTTGAAGAGCAGATCGAAGGCCCAAGAGGATGGTTGGTAGTATGTCAACCCATCTCTTGGTGTCGCAAGCCATGATGGAGGCTTTTAAAGCTCTGTGCTATCGCTCAACTTTACAGTTTGCTTGAGGATGGTAAGCTGTGGTGTGATTGTGTTGTGCACCAAGCTTCTTAGACAGCTCTTGGAAGAGCAATCTTTCAAATTGACGACCTTGGTCCGTGATGATGACTTCAGGTACGCCGTAGCGGGCAATCCAGGTGTCGTATAACCTGGATGCTACAGTGGGAGCTGTCATCTCATAGAGAGGAACTGCCTCTGGCCATCGAGTTGCTCTATCAATCATCGTTAACAGGTATCTGTGTCCTTGGGATGGGGTAATGGACCCACCAAGTCTATGTGTATTGTCTTAAGAAAGATTTGAGAGGCGAACGAGTGTGTCTTCCAACTTTGGACTCTTGGCAATTCAGGCAACTGTGAGCCCATTTGTGGCAGTCGGACTTCATCTGAGGCCAAACAAATCTTGATGCTACTAATCCAGCAGTGCATTTTGGTCCAGGGTGCGATAGATTATGCACACTATTGAAAGCCAATTTGCGGCATGTCAGTAAAACATTAGTACCAGGGATTTTCCTTTGCCTCAATTTGAGAGCTGTGTCATCGTTCAACAACAGTTCTTGCAATTCTGCATCCTTAACTGTTCTTTAGCTATTTCAGCGTAAGGTAATTGAGACAGTGCCGAGATGGCTTCGATCCTACTAAGAGCATCAGCTGGAGTGTTGAGTTCTCCACTTATATACTGGATGTCCGTAGTCAACTGTCCTATGTAGTCCAATTGTCGAGCTCTTCTCGGGGAAGCTGGTTCTGTCTTTTGAGTGAAGGTATGTGTTAGGGGTTTATGATCTGTATACACAGTGAAACATCTACCCTCTAATTGGTGCCTGAAATGCTTCAACGCAGCAAATATTCCCAGTAACTCCCTGTCGTATGTGCTGTAGTTCTTCTCAGTTTTTGATAGCTTTCTGGAGAAGAAAGCGAGCGGTAACTTCTTGTCATTGTCCTTTTGGTACAGTGTTGCACCAATAGCAAAGTCGGATGCGTCAGTTGCGACACATAATGGCAGACTTTTGTCTGGGTGAGCTAGTAGAGTTGCATTTGCCAGTGTTTCTTTAATATTTTCAAATGCTTTTTCAGCTTCTTCTGTCCAATCGAGTGGAGTCTAATCTTTCTTTTTATTTGTTTTGATTAATGCAAACAGCTTACTTTGTTCAGCTGCAGCATTTTTAATGCAACGTCTGTAGAAATTCACCATCCCCAAGAAGCGTCTGAGTTCTGCAATGTTTGAGGGTTTCGGGAATTTCAATATGGGCTCTACCTTGGTCTTCAAAGGGGAAATGCCTTTGGTCGAGACTTGATAGCCGAGAAAGTCAATCTTGGTCTGTTTGTATAAACTTTTTCCAATATTGATGGTAAGTCCAGCAGCGTGTATACGTTGTACGATGGCTCTTACATTCTTCTCGTGCTGTTGCTCACTGCCTTCTGAGCAAATGCATATGTCATCCAAATATGCATAAGGAAACGGCAAATCCATAAACAGTCCATTGATGAATCTCTGGAAAGTTTGTGCAGAATTACAGTGTCCAAACGGCATTCGAAGGTATTCGAATAAACCAAAGGGGGTTATGACCACTGTCTTTGGAATGTCCTGTTCAGCCATTGGAATTTGGTGGAATGCCCAGTTGATGTCGATTTTTGTGAACATCGTTTTGCCCTTCATATTCGCATTGAAGTCCATTATGTTTGGGACTGGATAGCAATCAGGAACGGTTTTGGCATTTAAGGCCCTGTAGTCTCCAACAATTTGCCACTCTCCACTGGCTTTTTTGGTCATGTGGATCGGGGAACTCCATGAGCTTTTTGAGGGGCGGCATATGCCTTCCCCTATTATGCGATCATAGTATTCCCATGCTGCTTTGAGTTTATCAGGCAGTAGCCTGCGGGCTCTAGCATGGCAAGGTGGTCCTTTAGTTTCTATATAATGAACGGTGTCATGCTTATAGTTTGGATGCCTGGGAATCGATGGTTGAGTGACTCCAGGATAGTCTGATAGAATCCGTAGTAATTGTTCGTCGACTTTAGTGCAGCTGGATATGTTGGTGTCCAGTTGGTACCCTATCGTTTTGCCTTCCACCCATAGACCAGTATTGTTGTCTATGATTTTTCCATTTTTTAAGTCAATGACCAGGCAGTAGTGCGCAAGAAAATCTGCGTTCAGGATCGGAGTTGGAACGTCCGCAATTGTGAAGGACCACGTCATGTCTCTTCGCAAACCGATGCTTACTTTGCTGGATTCTATTCCGTAAGCTGGAAGGTTTTGACCATTCACAGTTCGGAGGTAGTATTTCAGAGGAAATGCCTTTTGGTTCTTACTTACTGGCAAAATGCTCAAGTCAGCACCTGAGTCTATTAGGTAACGTCTCCTGTTTGTCCTGTCCTTGATGAACAGGCAGCATGAATACTTTTTTGAGGGATCTTCAGCCGTATAGACGACCACTCTTTCTAGTTTGACGGCTTACTGTACGTTTTTCCCCACCATTGGCATCTATTGTTGCACTTGGTGGCCTCTGTGCCAAATCTATTGTGGAAGAAGCAGGATTTATCGTCCCAGTTTTGAGACCGGGGTTTGGGGGACGATGTTCTTCTAGGGGGAAGTGGACTCTAACCCCTGGTAGAGTTGCTCTTTCAGTCTCTGGACCTGGACTTTGTATCGTTGTTTCAATTGTTACTCCTGCTTTTCGAGCGGTTATTACTTCTACCGTTTCTTGAATTGTTGTTATTACTCTTTTTCTTTATTTTACTAGTCAGCTGAGCTATCTGGGCTCTAAGCTGAGCTAGTTCTGCGGTCTCTGTTGATACTGCACAAATCGAGGATGCTGATCTCGAATGTTCCAGTGCACTATCGGCACTCTGCCAAGAAGTCTAGGTCCTCGGAGTTATTGATCACTGTGGTACCTATAGCTGCCAGACACTGCACAACATGTTGGGGCAGTTGTTTGCAGAACTGGTTCCCAATGACTGACGGCGATACAATGTTGTCGGCCTTCTGTCGTAATTTGGCCATGAAGGTGGATGGTTTATCATTTCCAATCTTCATTTCACCCATAACATCATCAATTATTTGGTTTTGGGTCTTACCAAACACATTTCAAATTTTCTTGCAGGACCAACTGTACTTATCTGCTTCCGCCAGAGGGCATTCCATGATATCCTGAATGCGGCGTATTATTTCTGCGGGCATGCCGCTGCAAATGTGTGAGTACTTCTGGTCATTCTGTAGATTTTCTGTTTTGAAACGACCATTCGAGGAGAGTCAACCAGAGTTCTACCTCATTTGGCAAAAATTCCGGAATCTCAATCCTCCGCCTTTGGATTGCAGGGTTCTTCAGAGTCTGCATCTGCAACATCTGTAATAGCTGTGCAAGTACTTCGGGGGTCAGTTGTGGCTGACCGCTTCCACCTGTTCCTGGCTGATTTGACGATGGGTTTGTTGTATTTCCATTTCCGTTCGGCATTGTTGTTTGCTGTACTTCGTTTTTATTTTCGGCAAAGGTTCCACCAGACGCCGTCGGTTGTCGGTCTGGGGTCGAAGGGTCGGAGTCTTGGCTCAAAAGACGACCACTTCTGAAGGTGTGAGCTGTTGTCTCGTTCGGATTGACTACAGCTCCCAAATGCAAGGCTTCTGGCCTCCGGATTCGTTTTTGTTTCTCCGGAGTCTCAAAGACTTCAGAGTCTCTGGTCGAAGCTGGAGGAGTTGGCGGATGAGGGCAACTTTGTTCCTCCAGGTCTACTTCTCTTGGTTCCCTTCCGGCAAATATATTTGGAAGGGCGGTTTAATTTCCCGCTTTCAAAGTCTGACCTCTGCTTCGACAGCCAAAGGTGTCTAGGTCTGTAAAAATATTTGTATTACAAGCGAGTAACTCGCCAGCACACCGCGCCTCTTTTTAGAAATAGCGCAACGCGCCTCTAGACACCCACGACGTAGCCAAAAAATCACGTCGGGGTCACCACTGTGGAATACCTTGTCGTGAGAGATATTCACACTAGAAGGTCTTCAACAGTATTTTGTGTGTTCTGCCACTTCATACGGTTAAGTATGGGAGAGCCAAATCCTCGGCAAACACTGGCAATTTTTGAGCCAGTTCTGAGAGTTTATATACAGGATTTGGTACACGCACACAGACACACATGCATACGTACATGTACGTAATTATGTCATGCGTTACGTCATTTCTTGCCTCTGTTGAGGTGATAAGAAACAACGCAGCGCGTTTGGTACTGGGCCATGACATCACCGAGATCGTTATCAGGTAATTGATCTTAGCCCGTGCAATGTATCTTACCTGTACATACGTACAGGTACGAACATACAAACACACCAGTGTAAATTCGTTTAACGTCATAAAGACTATTATTGCCAGCCTTTGGGCGGCGACTGTCGTCGAGGGGTGCGAGCCCCTATTACCTCATACGAGTATTGTCCCCACAGTTAGTTTATAATGATTGTTTTTATATTGTTTTTTTTTTTAGAATAATATTAAAAAGTTCATAATTTCCTTTAAATTTATGATTCCCTAGAGCTATAGTTGCACTTATTCGTTCCTGGTTTTCACTCAAGTAAATGGCAATCATGTAAGTAAAATTCATAGAGATTCCAAGGTACATTGATGCAAAACGTAACAGCCATTCCCATGTTGACATCGGGTCCACGAACTCTGGTAGACTAAGCCAGTCGAGGGGCAATAATTCTAAGTTGCCTCCCTTGCAAATATAACTTATTCGAGAGTTCTTTTAGCCGTGGTCCGTGGTAATTTTATAAAAAATCATGTTGGGACTGACAGGTAGTGGTATCTGTATTAGGCCCCCCTGGCATACCACATGTCAAATAGGCACATCGAGTCCATCGAGAACTTAAAAGTCAAAACTCTCAGCTTACTAGGCTTATCTACTTTCAATAATTATATAATCAAACATTGCAACAATTAATCTCAACATACGCTTAAATAACATACAGCAAACTGCAACAGCAAGAAGTATTTTTAATGTGTAAATAGTTTAGCTCTTATCTACAGTAGGGGCTAAACCAGAATTACGATCCTCTGATTTGCATAAACGTAACTCTTGTTTGTGTGTGTTACATAATGGGTGGGTGTGTGGTTGGTTATTTGTGTGTGTGGTGCGCGTGCGCGTGCGCGTACGTGCGCGTACGCAATGTGCATGCTCACAACTACACTATTAACTTATAGCACAAAGTCGGAAGTTGATAATTTTGTTTTTGTTTTCACAACAATCCTTCATGAGTATAGCCCCAGTGGAAATAACACCATTTTTTTTCTGTTCTGACTAGTTTTTTCCACCTATTTGAAAATTTTTTAAAAGAGAGTCCACAAATTCCGATCTGCATGTAACAGCAGTTGATAATTTCTTAGATACAGATCTAAAACATCAAACCAATAGAATTACACTACCTATACATATTTAGAAAATTAACTTGAATATAATGTTTAAAATTTTCCATAAGTCCAGTAAAATTAGGAAATAATTCTGAAAAAATTTCTACCAGCTGAAATTCGATACTCTATCCCTTTCATCGTCCTAAACAATATACTGAAAGTTTGGACGCATCTGGTGCGAGTGTCATCTCCCTTAGGGGGTTAAAATGAGCAGCTTTTATAGTAATCACTTTCAACGTAATACATCTATACTAATAAGTACAGTATATAGATTCAGTTCTTCAATAATTTTATTCAAAGTGTATCTACATAGACACCTACGTTAAATTCTCTCCCTTATCATATTTCAGTACCACGTTTCCCACCTGATTTTTCATTACATTTTTATAAGATACTTATGCAGTGTCAGTAGTATGTACTAACTGAAATTCGGTGAAGAAAGAATTTCATTCCAGGTATCTATCTATAGGTTACACTGGAAATAAAATTGGCCTATTGAAGAACTGAACTTATGCACTGTATTATTATGGATACGTCATTATGTTGCATGAGATTACTGAATTAAATAAGACGTAGTGTTAACAGAAAAACAGGAACGTATTTTCAACGTGATTTGGGCAAAAACTGTACGTCTAAAAAAACAAAAATTTGAATATTTTTTTATAGATTTTTTAGTTTTCTTTATAGTTACCAAAGTAGATACCTAATTACCTTTTACATTTTTTTTTTTTTTTAGTATTATTGATTTAAAACATGTTTGTGTACTAAACTTGTGACGATCCAAAGTGGAAACAGGCTACATTCCAAATTAAAAACGAAATATATAATTTCATAGGTATTATTTTGTCTACTTGTCTTCATAATTATTTACGATGTTCTCTATTCGTAGATGTGTTCTTTAAAACAATTCACTTTAAAGTACCGGAGTAATAAAATTGCTTTCACAAAAATGTTAGGGTTGGTGATGATGAAAATTAGCCGTTTCGTGAGAGAAGAAAACGATTGGTACCATTTTACCATTTTGAACTGATTTTTTTTATGCGTGTACGTATATTATATATATTATGTACCTATAAACATATGTACGTATCGCCCAAAATTTTATGTTCACGGTTTTGAAAAGACTACTGAATGGATAAGGATTAAATTTTCACAGAAAATAGTTCTCATATCGGAGCAGCTCTGAAAGAAGTTTGGTGCTCATCGGTTGATAGGTTTCTGAGAAAACTGGAAAACAAAAAATTCCTGGAAAAGTCGTTTTTCCAAAATTCTAAGAAAACGACAAAAGTGATGGAACTGAAACTCATGTAGGTGCAAGTTTGATAGAAGTTTAATGCCTATTAATTTAGTAATTTATAATAAAAGCGCATGGAGAAGAAAAATGGTCGGAAATTTTTTTTTAACGATTTTAAGAAAACTACGACAGAGATAGGACTAAAATTTTCACGAAAAATATTTCTGATATGGGACCAGATCTGATAAGAGTTCAGTAGTTTCTGAAAACATTGGAAAATAAAAAATTCCCAGAAAATCAGTTTTTAGCAATAAAACATCGATAACTATCGATAGTTTATCATAATTTGTTTTACCTTACATTAGCAATGAAACAACAATACTTTGATGTTTTTCAGATATGGATAACTACCGATACATATATCGATTATTATCGATATTTTTCTACAACTTTTTCAAGTTTTTGGAATTTAGATTTTTTTTTTTTTGAATTATGGATAAAAATTGGTCAATTGGGTTTTCTAGCAAGGTATTGCTGCGCTCGAGTTTTTTTTATGGTTTTTTGGTTTTTTTACTGAACACCGTTTACTAGTTGAAAATAAAATTGTTATTTTTATTACGTCAATAGACGTTCACCGGATAAGGTGCGGATTAGGTGGGGTACTGATCGTGTGTACATAATTTTATTCACTTTAATAACGGGAACAACGTAACAAATTTAATCTGAACCACTTCTTTGAATTCAGCTAATAATTTAAATGATCCTTTATTTTGGTTGGATTTTTATTTTAACGCTTATAGTATTATTAAGTTTTTTGTTTTTTTGTTGTTTTTTTGCTTTTTTTTTTTTTTTTTTTTGATAAATTACCGAAATTATTATTCATAAAAATAACTATGGAAAACGAAATTTGTTTTTCAAAAATCAATGAAAAAGATACCGCATTAATTCGCGAATATTTTTATCGTACTTTTACACTATATAATGGATACGTTTTACACGATGAATTTTCCGAAAAAGTGCATTGTATTTTGAATATGAATATTAGAGACGACGACGTGTGGGTGTGTTCATTCCCAAAAGCTGGTTAGTTCGTGCATTATGATTACGATTATTATTACTATTTTTTAATCTATCAGTGGTGGATTTAATAATGAAGCTGCCGCAGTATTAACCCCCTTTCGGTTATAGTGAAATTTTCTTATTAAAAGTGTACTTTCTGTTCTATTCTACTGTTAAATTAACAAGTTGAAAATCATAAATTTTCTTATCAAAAATGTTTACCTACCACAGTTAATTTTTTCATTTTTTTATACTTTCATGTAAACGAGTTTAGTAAATAAGCTTAGCAATGCAGGTGCTATTCAGCTCTTCCTTTTGTTTTTCGAAAATATTGCTACCTACTGATCTATTCATGCTGCAGAAACCTAATTTTTTCCACTTTAAGAAGCAATTGATTATGGAATCGTTTGCAAATGAATTTTTAGGACCATTGAAGCAGTCAGCTTACTTTAATTGACGAACCTTTCTTTTGCCACAGGCTACTTTGCATTCAACTGCAAAATATTTCAAGTGATTTGAAGAAAATAACAGCATAATGTTCATCAGAACCATTTTACAGAATGTTTTTTTAGCAGGTTTGAATGAAAACCTAACAGTCTTTTGTGCGAACACTTGGTTCTACATGTGATTGCAGTTTTGAAAATTATCAGCTAACATACTAATGAAGATGATTTCAAATAGAAGGAGAAGGGGTTCATAATGAATTCCTGATAAAAAAATTTTGTCTAATCACCCATCCTCCTTTGTAAAAAATATTCTGTATTATAGGTACTCACTTGCTACGTGACTTTAATCTCTCAGCTAGGTACCTAAAAACGAATATATAATTCGTCATGAATATATTATTGGTCCATGAAAATTTTTAATGAAGAATAATTTTTTCACGCCAACCATTCTCATGGTTTTTAGAAAAGAATAGAATGAATATGCATTTCATCATTATAAATTATTAATTTTAACTTACTTCGATCTTACACTCATTCAATAAGACAATCTTCCAACTCTTCCGCCGTACCGGAGAGAGGGGGAATGAACTAATTTCCTTTGGTTCCGAACTTTCTGAGGGGCCCTCCCAAAATACCTACTGTGGTTTCACTAACACAATATATACCAAAGATAAAGTCTAAATATAGTGGAGACGTCATTTTATCGTCCCTTAGAATAATATTGTAGGTCAGTTAAGAGGTTTGTACTCGTTGATTTATTCTGTATGATCTATTGTCTGAAAGTTAAAATTTTCCAAGTTTAAAGAATACAGATAAGAAATTAGAGAATTGAGAAGTGAGTTTAAACCCTTCTTTAGCTGCCGAAATTATCG
Source organism: Ericerus pela (assembly GCA_011428145.1). NCBI lineage: Eukaryota > Metazoa > Arthropoda > Insecta > Hemiptera > Coccidae > Ericerus > Ericerus pela. The sequence continues at coordinate 2,523,924 of WOFM01000637.1, read as the reverse complement.
TTCCAATTATGAGAACTCAGAACTCAAAACAAATAAAAAAAACAATTATATGAGAACTCACGTTTTCATGTCTCTGAAGGTATAGTTTCTCGATACATAATCCGTTACCTAACATTAAAGCTGATATTAAAGATGTCATTTTGTTATTTCAAACAACCTCTTCTCTTCCAAAATATAATTTACCTGCTTTTTAGATTACAGTTGTGAAGTTGAAGTCAGTTTTACAGTTGAAAACTCACCAGTTTGCAAATTATCTATGCCAAAATCAGAAAACAAAAGAAAAATTAAATAAAACAAAGAAGTTACAATAACGTAATATTTGTATTCGGGAAATATCTTTTATAACAGACAAATAAAAAGCACAAAAATAAAAAAATGCAATCATAGACAATACAAAAAAAAAAAATTCTGAAGATTAGATAATTACAGAGCCAATAAAAAGATTTCCTTTTTCGTAGTACTAAAATAATTGTCGTCATCTATTATAAAATGGAAGGATATACTATCTTGTAAATTAAAATTAATAATCTCTGTTTTAAAATCAGGTTATTTTTTACCAAAAATTTAGTTTAAATTTCACCAGAAAATATGATAGAAAATTTGCCGATAGCTTGAATTTTAAATGAAATTGTGAAATGAAACAAATAAAAAATATATTTGAAGTAACTAGAAACTATTATAGGTACATACTAAAATTAGGCTATTCATATCAGTAACCAACAAAATTCTTAGTAACATTCTGATCACGTTCTAATATTTAAGTTACTAGCATCCCCTTCGAAAAGGCATGGCCAAACAACTTCCACAATTTTTAACGTCTTGAAGATTTTGAGAAATAGTTTGCCATTAAGGCTCTCTTGAGTACCAAAATTCACCAGCCTAACTAACCCCTTGGAGAAATTATGTCATCAAGGTTTTGAACTGAACATTCTAGAAATATTACAAGTCCTTCATATTCTTAAAATAGTCATCATCATAATTCAAGTTCGTAGGAATATGCAGAAACAGCATACAGTTGTCTTTCCATATGACTTGACTGGTGTGGTGTTCGAAAGTCTAAATGGAAGCTCGCTCACAGTCAAGAGCAATTTTTCAAATAAAAAAATTGAAAAATTCTAGTTTTTTGGAAAACCAGATTTATTTTAGAATGGGATACATTAACTTAAATGGGATCGAGCATTCATAAAACTCACCTCACACACAGTCCACTTTGGTTGGATTACATAAATTTAATTCAGTTCACAGTTTACCACATGTTATGTAATTAGAAAGAAAATATGAACAACTTTAGTGTGCAGAACATACTAATGTCGTAGACAAAAACGAGTGGATAATAAATTATATTTAAAATTTTAAAAAACTGACTGCTTTAATGGTTACTACAAATTGATTATGGCGCACTAAAAGATAAGAAACAAGTCTCTCAATTATAAATATTCATCAAAACTGGAATAGTAGAAAGATTTTTGAAAAATAAAAACATCACAACTTTTCTTTTACTGAAAAATTCGAGAGCTCACCTTTTCAATATAAGCTAGATTACAGAATTATTATTTTTTTCTAAGTATTATATGGTACAAAACAGATTCAGTTTTTATAACATCCAAATTGAAGCATAATCATTAATAAATCATTCACATTCTCCTTCATAAATAGGCTGATGTAGACAGCCTTATTTAACAAAACATATGCAGTCTATATGCATGATGGAGAGAGACTCGTATTTGTCTGCGTTGTTCTGTAAAAGAAAAGTTATGATGTTTTTGCACATAGCAAGACTGAAGTTGAAGTTTTCTTCATTAAAAATATTATCCTAACTCATTTTTGAGGTTGTAGGGGGCCAGTACTAAATTTACACAATGTGTGGATTGTTTGGTAGAATAGTGCAACAAATTTTTGAGGTGGCAAATTTTTGAGTTTGGAAATTTACTTGTCTGGTTTTCTGAAAATATGAAAGAGACAGTAGATCTAATTACCTATTATTTGTTTTGAACACCTCACACTCACACAAACAACATAATATAATCAGGACCAATGACTGTGAGCAGCAATAAAATTTCAAACAGGGTGGCAGTGGATGCTAATCTGGCTGCGTGGATTTATGAGCGGTTCAATCCAAAAATTTTTGGGAGTCATTGAAGGACAAATAGTAATTTAATACAAAACAAGATCCAAAATTTGTACTAAGTACATCTATACATACATTATGAAATAAAAATTAACAATATTTGTCAAAAAACTGAAGGAAATTATTTCTTTATAGACAAATTGAAGCAAAATTTAATATGTGTAGGTATATACTTTAAGTCTGTATTTCAGTCAGTTCCGTAATCACGGTAGAAATGGAGGTATAGCCCCCTGTTCATTGCATTTGCCCCTTACGAATTTTCCAACAAATATATTTATATATAAAAGAGAAAATTATGTATTTTATAAGCGAAGCAAGCAAAAATTTTTTTATATAAATATCTGCATTTAGGCTTGCCTCCTAAGAAATTTGTTCATCCCTCTTGAAATAATAACCTGACTATGGGTTTGATTTTGGTTAAGTTTGAAGATGGGCTCAATCTGTCCATTAGTTTTTGAATGTTTGCGAATTAAAAATTTTCAGACAGAGGGAGCAGGGTGTAATTCTTTACAGATTGAGACAAAATTTCGAATGGGCGTACTTTGAGTCTATGTCTTGGTCAAGTCTGAAGATGGACTAAATCTGATTGTTAGTTTCCAAATTAATTTTTTTTTTTTAGTTTTCATTGTACGTAGTACAAAAATCTTGAAACCTACAATCAACGCTACCTGCAATAAACATAATTTGAAATCATGTCTATTCTAGGCAACATTTGTCTTTCCAAGTGACATGCCTTTGACTTCCATCTACGAATATTTATTGATTTTCTTTCAATAATTAAAATAAGACTTTAAAATAAAATTCAAATTCACAAAAAAGTTTTAAGCCTGTAAGGTAATGGGAGTAGACTATGGTACTGAATAAGTAATGAAATTGCATGATCCCTGTACCATCTTCTCATTTGGGGGTTTCAAACGTGCCACTACTTTAGGCATTTGTATGTGTAAATGAATTCGTAATATACAACAAAAAACACTTTAGTAAAAAAAAGTTCCCAAAATTTAAGACAAATAAAGTGCAACAAAAAATATTACATCCCATCCTACGAAGCCGGGTTAATAAACTAGTAATACTTACGTATAATTCTTGTTAATCCAATATAAAAGTCTTAATTTTTATCTGATTGTTACAAAATTTAGTCCAAGCCTTAGTATAAAGACAAGGACCAGATTTACCAATTTTGAAAAGAATCGGCTTGCCAGTGCTTCCGATACGTCCTTTTCATTCCAATTTTTGAGGTTTGATTGTTCGAAAATAGGTAAAAACATGATTAATGATAAGACAGAGACCTGCCATTTTGATTTTGGTTCACATCTACCAGACGGTACTTCAATCACGTCTATTTTTGTTTTTTATTTAAGAGGTAAAATAAATTCAGTGTTTTTATTTTGCTGTCAGACGAAATGGTTTTCTAAAGCTCGCTTTTTTTTCTTCCACTTTTCTGCATGAAAATATTTTTTTATTATTTCGGTATACCTATCTTAATAAACTACTTACTACGTTTGCTAATAATAAATTACCTATGTCAAACGTTTCTACGTATCATAGGAAATCTTTAACGATCAAAGATTATATTCGCGATGAAATTAGACCAGTTAGCCGAAGGTTAGAACGAAATTCAGGTTTAAAATTTACTACATAATAATGTAACCGATGTGGGATCACAGCCATTCATAAATGCAGGTAGGTACTTAATAAATACTGAAATTATATTGCAACTGAGCGAAATACAGGGAAATTTTCACGGGTTATTACGGTACAAGTCGTAATTTCTGTCCTCTAGTCATAAAATTTGACTTTGTAAAATTATTCTGGGAGGGGGGCTAAAGACAAAATTTGAAAATTTTTTGGATCATGTTCAACGTAGATAGAAAATTTTTAATCATCTAACAGAAAATAATGTATACTTACTTAGAAATACAGAAAAAAATTCACAAAATTATTATTAAATTAGCAGAGCTCCCATAAAAATTATTGAGGTAGCTCACTCCCCACCCAAACAAAGGCGAATTGGCACCTATGAAATTTTATACTAAAATTACTATTTCACCAAGAATAAGACCACCAACTTGGGTGCAGATCGGTCGGATGGTACTTCCTGTACACTCATTTTCGCACCTATTTTGGTGCTTAAAAACATTTAAAATGTTTAATTTGTGATCAATAGCTACGAAATTTGAATGAACTATCGATTTATGTGAAATTACTACTGATTTTGGTGTGGATCAGCCAGACAATTCTTCCAATACGTCCAATTTTATTTCAAATATGGATTTCAAAATAGGAAAATTTCAGTCAATTGCTACGAAATTTAGTTCAATCATATTATCCTTACGATATTCGTACAAATATTCGAATGTCTTAAGGTGGGTGTACACTATATGGAAACCAAATATGTAATGCAACATAAAACAAACGTGACGCAGCTGGCAGATTCAACCGAACACAATTCAAGCATGATACATAGACATTCCAAATTTATTTTTATAATCACTTTCTGCTCGTCAAAAACCTCAAAAAATTGCATACAGATGAACATCCTTCGAATGATCGTCTTTGAACGGGTCCTTACATGTTACCAAACATGTTATGTTACATACAAGGCTTTGAAGAGGGGATATAGGTACGAAAATACCAAAACTGTATTTTTTCAGATGGGCCAAAAGTTGAAATAAATAGTAATTTTCAAATACATTATAGGTAGATGCTACCTACACGAGGTTCATGGAACCTAAAGGAAAAGTGGTTTACATGTGGGCGACCGAATTATTTCTCGGTACTGATAGCCAGCCAGTTTAAAAGCCTAACCGTACACTAAGCGTACTTATTAACTGGGGCAATCATCCAAAGGCACTGTGGTACCTTAAACGGACTGCAAAACATATATCAGCAAGTATATATTATTTTACATACACCCCTTTTCCATTTACCATTTGTCGATAAACGTAGAAACGTATCGTCTGTATGAGTACATACAGACAATGTATTTGTTTAAAGTGCAATGCACTAATAATTTTGGTCATGGACTTTTGTCTGCGATCCATCTGTAGACGCAGGGCCAAGCCCTGTATGGACGAGGTGAAGGAAACGTCCTCACATACATGTTTAAGGAAGGTGTTAGAGCCCTATCGATGGAGGTTTTGGGTATCCAACTATTTCAAAGCTTCAATAAAAAAAAAACAGTGAAATACATGTTCTAGAACAAAAGAACTACTAATTTTTATTTTTTCAGTTTCTTGGCTTTTGAAATTTTTTTATCAGTTTCTAGTCTCTTCCACAGGTAAATCCTGAATATGGCACCGAGAAGGCCCGTCAATTTATTCTCCCAGGCCAAAAATCTCTCACTGAGGCCCTGATTACATCTTTGGTTTCTTTAGTGTGTATGCTCCTTTAGATCAAATACGAATGTCAAAATATTTGCGAATAATAATGTTTGCAAGGTATGCAAATATTTGTTAGGTACATACATCACTAATAAAAACCTACGTAAGGTGTCTAAGGAGACATTACTTTGTTAGTGCACTGCAAGGTTGCATGCGTACCCACGAAATAAAGGCATTCAGTTTTCTCATTTTCCGAGCGCTGAAATATTATTCTAAATTTGATTTGCCTGTGAAAAATTACAGAAATTTTTCCCTGTAGCATTTCGTTTTTCAATATTGAATGACCAGTGATAATTAGTAGGAAGTCCAAAAATCTTCTCTCCAGCCGAAAGGGTCGTATAGGACTCGTCGAGAGAAGTGAAAAAATTCCTATTAATATGAGTCTTAATTTCGGTCGTTTCAGAGATACAGGCTCTCAAAGTTTCAAATTTTTCATAGCTAAATCAAAATGAAGAAGTTAAAAAAATTCTTAAAATTTAGTTTTTGATTATGGCATCTTATTGTACCTACTCATAGGGTACATTAAAAAAGGTTCTTTTGACCAGGTCCCTATATTCATTATTTACAGTTAAATGTATTTGAAATTCGTTAAAATTTTTAGCATTCCTAACGTTAATTTAAAAAAAATTCTATAAAAATAATTGTTCCGCCGCCTGGATTTGAACTCGCAACTTTCCTATTGCTACCCGTGCGTCATAAGAACTTTTGTAAAGTTTGACTTTAAAAAAAAAAAAAGAATATGCAACTAATTCAAGCCCCGCATTTGTAAGAGCCTGTAACAATTTAAAAACATATGTATGTCAGACTTTCGACGTTTTTCGGATTTAAGTGGTTGATATTGTAAACAGCAAGTCGAACAGTTTAAAACTGAAAAATTTGCGAGTCTACAATCATTACGAACGCTGCTGGATGCAAATTAAAAAATCGTAAGTCTGGAACTATTTAGGCGAAATACAGGTAATAAAGGATTACCTGCCTGTTAATTTTAATATTAGCTCTGAACTTTGAAAGTTTTTATACCAAAATGTAGGTAATCACAGATCTGATATTTCAGACTTGGGTAGCATAAGCTCGTATTTTGTTCTTTTTGGAAAACCATATAACTTTAGTCTAAAACTCCGAATAATCAAAATAAAATGAAGAGTGGTGAAAGACGATATTGGCTATAAATATTATACCTACCTCAAGTATCTTGTTTCTGTTCACTTATGCAATACCCAGATATAGTGATATCTATTATTTTATTTCTTTAAATCAGTTTTTTGTTTCTTTAAAATTTTTTTTTTGAACTTTTAATATTTAAAGCCGACGATTAAATGATTATAGTTTTTGCTTACCCCTCATTTCTCCTGCAATAATGAATAGCTGAGTTTATGTCTGTCATGAACATAACTATGACACTTAATTGACAGTATTTGTACAAAATTCTGTTCCTATAATAAATTTTAATTACGATATTTTTCTTTTTCTTTGATTAGGAACTACTTGGACTCAAGAAATGGTCTGGTGCATTGCTAATGATCTCAATTTCAGTAAAGCAAAAATACCGCTTCCACAACGATACATATTTCTGGAGTAAGTCTAAAAACTGGATTTGTGATACTTTTTAATGTGTATAGGCCGTAAGGGCTTTTTATGGTTATGAAGAATAATCCGTCAAACATCGCTTAACTGAATCCATTTAAAAGAATTTCATTAAACTGAGTGGAATTTCTAATCCATGAAATCTGCCTGCTATTTAAAAACTTGTTGTGTACCCGAATCAGTGTGAAGTTCTGTTTTTGTTTTCAAAATAATAAGTAAATATAGCCTAGGTGTGGGAACCACTATACCTTGTCTAATATAAAATACATTCGCCAGTTATAGTCAGTGGTGAGATGGCCATGCGGTCAAGTTCACCACTTTTAGCTGGCAAATATGTAGGTCCCAGGTTCAATTCCCCAAACCGACAAAACCTACATCTGGTAACCCTTGATGTGTGCTGGACATGCATGTACCCTAGTGGTGCATGGTGGAACTCACAACTCTCCTTCCTAACCTGAGTCCCCGATAGATGGCACCCTATATAGTGGAAATAGAACCCATATAGGTAGTATAAGCCTGTGTGTATAGGTTTAAGAGGCATTTCTGACTCTGACCAACCTCCCACAACATCTAATGTCGTTCAACTAGTGTTGAGTCTCTCTAGGGGGGAGTGTGTGGGAACCACCATACCTTGTCTAATATAAAATACATTCGCCAGTTATAGTCGGCGGTGAAATGGCCGTGTGGTTAAATTCACCGCTTTAAGCTGGTGAATATGTATGTAGGTCCAAGGTTTGATTCCCCAAACCGACAAAACCTTCAATAGGTATTGTAGGTATTTATTTTAATTTCAGTTAGGCTACATCAATTTCTTCACCAGCATCTCAAAATGAGCCAATCAGTTGAGAAAACCTACTTTAATTTTTAATCGCATAATATTCCAATAGATAGATCAAAATTAAAAAAAAAAAAAAAAAAAAAACTTGAAAAAGGTGGAATTATGGGACTTGATTGAGGAAAAAATTAAAATGATGGAAAGAGAAAGTGAGAAACAAGAAGACAAAAAATAAAAAAAAAACTTTCAATGTAAAGGTAGAGAAGAGCAGGGCAATACATAAAGAAAAAGTTGAACACAATTTTTTTATAAGCTTTTATTCTAATCACTACTGTGATTTTAAAATATACCAATACTGCAGCCAACCTTCTGCAACGAAATAATGTTTATTTTGCATGAAGCTAAAGCCAAAAACAAAAAAAAAAGTTCATCTTTTAAAACTTGTTTTTAACCTAAACTTGTTTTAAATTATATTTAAGTAATGATTTAATGAACCTGTAACGCAATGAATCGTCTTCACCACAGAGTATTAAATAAAATATAGAATGTATGCCCATCCAAACCCTGCTACGAAAAATAGCACCACTTTTGAAGAGCTGTCCCCATCCTTTTGATACCGAACTCCAATTTGTTTGCCCATATTCGGGCCCATTAAAAATGATAAGAATTTTATTTTTTCAAATAATTCAGTTAAATGAATAAATAAATATAACGAACTATTCAGAAACCACATCAAACCAAATTTCGTATATTAAAATGAGACGAATTCTTAGGAGTGGGGATATACTTTGTCTCAAAAGCGATTCCATTTTTCGTCTCCTATGTGTCCTCTATTATATTTAATACTCTGTGGTCTTCACCTGACTTCGTTTTTTTTTTTTTCGTAGATACCTACTATACTTTGTCCACACTGAGATGTACTTGACGTCATAATCAACATTAGGCGATGCGATTGGTTTGAGGAAGAAAAAAGGCATAGGATATATTATATTGTTATACAATGATAAGCACCTTTTAGGATAATTTGTAAGGTATAGTACCATTTCATCGACATATCACCGTACCAAATTCATAATTACCAAATTCATTGGTATTACAAAAAAAATAGACAAAATGCTCAGTTTACATGCAAAAGTCACTTCATTTTACACACCTAAAATACAATTCACACCCAGGAATTTTCCAAAATAACAGAAAATAAACGTTTTTAAAATTTCTGTGAGTACCCACAAGCACACATTTTGTCAGTGAAATAGTAGTTTCCTATTTTACAAAATAAACAAACATGATTGTGTTTCATGCAGAAAAATGTGAATATTGTTTGTGACGTAGGTTCATCTTATCGTGGACATAGTATATACATTCTCTATTTACCAAATAGGTTGGCAGTTTGATATAGGTAGTACATTTGTATTACTTTATTTGTCTTATTTTGCTTCGAAATTCGATGATACTAAACAAAACAGGAAGGAGAACTGAATCCTGAGTTAACATAATGAAATTATTTTGGTAAATGAACCTAAGAAGGGAAATCTGGAGTGCAGTAGAAGCTGATGAATCAAAAAATGAGGAGTTGGGTTACAAACTACAAATTATTGCGCTACGCTCACGTGATAGTACCTAATTATATGTATTGATGTGTATTGTCTACCAAGTGTGGAAAGAAGGTAGTTTTTCACTAAAGGTAGGTAGTTCCCTTCCGCATTTGTTGCACACTGTAATTTTTGTGACGAGTCTGCATGTGCAGTAACTATGAAATAAATGAAATTTTGCCAAAGAGCGCTTGTGCAGTATGTGGTAAAGTTATTTCCGCACACTGCTTCAGAATTGGCCACTTTGTGTACCTACATATCGAGTATGCAATAACTAGCTCAAGCAGAGTGCGTTCTTCGCACGTGCCACAAAATATTCTAGAATTTTTCGAATTATTTCGGTGTGATCGGACCTGTGTTTTCAGAGGCCCAAGGGTAAGGTTGTTGAGAATGGAGTGCCACAAGAAGAATTCAACGTTTTCGCTTGATCCAAGAACAATTTTAGGGCGAGAAGTAACATAATTTGACCAATGTTGGTTCCATCTCTATTCCTTACTCAAATTTTCGACTCCCTCCATTGAGCTTGATGTAGGTTTATGGTTGTAACCCGGATGACTTCAAGAAAGAAACAAATTTCGCTAATTTATGAGTAATTTTTTGAAAAAATTTTCCATAAAAGAGACAATTACCAGTATCTCTTTCTGAAAGCTGAAGCTCTGTCACAGGAGAAAACTTTTTTATGCTTACTTTCAACGGCGGCTGTGTAACGAGAATATTGGTTACAAAATAATTAAATACTCGTAAATGTTAAAAGGTTGTATTGAACAAGATATAAAACAGTGAAATACTAAAAGTTACGTAAGAATAAGGTTAACATAAAAGGTAAAGATGATAATGTAAAGAAGAGATAGAGATAGATAAAATGTACATAGTTACATGAGTTTTTATAGTTAGAAGTTTTGGGAGGAGAATATGGCGATTTCTTGGAGAGTGGAAATGGTAGTGATATGATTGGAGAGTTATGACAATACAAGTTTAGATATTGTCCAATAGGAGTTTAAGGAAATGACATAAATGGTGATTTTGGGTATTTGCAATATCTGCAGAATGGTTTCATAGAAAAGAGTTGTTATGAAAAGAGTATTTATGTTTGTTTATAAACATTGAAAGTAGAATAAATGAGTCAGTAAAGGCAAGTAAAGACTTGTTTACATGAAGTCAATATAATGAGAATTGTTTTAAGTGATTGATATATATTTGAAATATATATATAAGAGAGAAATATTATGAATGATACGAAATTATCATTACAGGCTGCCATAATGATCTTCCGTGCGGTTTATACCAATCAATTCTTGCCATAAGGTGCAACATAGGCATACCAATTTGTACTTGAAAATTTAATTTATCTGTTATGTAGCATTATTTATTTATTTACATTATGAGTTAGGTATATTAAATTGTAACTTATTATGTCTATAAAATGTTATTAAAAACTGATTTTGTTGACACAGTGTGAGCTTTTTAATACCAACGAGCAGTGTTAATGCAAATCAATCGCTAAAGAATAAATTGTGGGAAATGCTATCGAAAACTGAGTCGGCGAAACAGGAAAATTCAAGACGCTTCATAAAAACCCACTTACCATATGATTTTCTTCCGCGAAAGCTGAAAGACGGATCTACAAAAGCCAAAGTGAGTAATCAAAAACACGTTAACTAAATTTACCGACGATCTTTACTGCTTTAGATACAAAAGAAATGATAAGTTAGGATACAGTTTTATACTTTGGCTCTCGCCTAGTGAAACCAAATTTATACTGAATATGGAATTAGGATACAATCTGTGTTTCATCTTAGTTCAGTCAAGAAATTCGTATTAAATCATGTAAAACTACAATGTAACTGAGTAGGTAGTTAAAATTTAACGAAAATTATAACTAAATTGAAAATTATGCTTTATTTAGACATTCGAGGATTCTTTGGCCGAATCATAAATTTAATCTTTAGCTTTACAGGTAAAAAAATTTTCCATTTTATGATAAAGAAAATTAATGACAACAATTTCACATTTTGACTTTTTTTCTATTTATACGTCATCCGAACGAAAATTTGGTCTTTTCTAGAATTCACAAGTCAAAAATAGATTGGGAAAATACCCTAGGCCAAATTTAGTTCTAACTGGTCAATGCTAGAATTTCCAATAGCACAGGCCGGTTTTAGTTCTGACTAGCATATAAATTTTTAAACCCTAAATAAGTTGAAACCTATTTTGCTTGAAAATTCAGTCAAAACTCTTGCACATACACGCGTTATACATACAAAAGTTGGACATAATACACACATCGCACATACATGCGGGGATTTGTTTATGTATACGAGTATAGTTAGTAGCTGGTTTTGATTAGGCAATATTAGGTTGAACTGAAATACGATTTTCTTGTTTTAATTTGACAGAAAAAGAAATGGTGAGAGGCTATTAAACATTCTAGCATTGACTAGTGAAAACTAAATCGGGCCAATGACATTTTTCCAATATAGTTTTGACCAAATTCTTTTTAAATGGTATCATATACATATATTTAGGTATATATATACCAAAGGGTAAAATACTCAGTTTTTAATGAAAAAAACTCTAGCGCAGCAATGCTTCGCTAGAAAACCCAGTTTGTTCGATATTTATATCAATAGTTATCGATACATCGATATTTCATTACTAGTTTCAGGTTAAGAAATTACAAAAAACTATCGAAAATTATTCATATCTTTTGTTGAGACAACCAATCCTTTTCCCCTCACACTCCTGCAAACACTCGACTATCTTTATAACATACTTCTACATCTTTGCTCCCAGCTACACTGTAACACTATTTTGCCACTCACTCGTTTACCTCCATACACATTTGTTTATCTCACTCAATCTGTACTTACTCTCAACATATATGACTGATGTCAATACACACGCTTCTGAGACGTTACTTTGTGTATATCTTTATTTCTTGTTACAATTCTTCATCTCCTCAGTTCACAACCTCTACACCTTTAACAAAAATATCGATATATCGATGTTTTATTGCTAAAAACCACTTCTACAGAAATTGTTTGTTTCCAGTTCTCTTGAGAACTACTGAACCGATGAGCACCAAACATTTTTCAGACCTGCTTCCATATAATAGCTATCTATTGTAAAAATTTTAGCCCTTTTTTTTGATAGTTTTTTCAAAACCATGAACACAAAACTTTTTCCTAATTTTTCTTTTCCAGTTTTCTTGGAAACTACTGAATTAATAGGCCCCTAAGAAACTTGCACTAATATAAAAAAAATCTACTGAAAAATTTTTAGTCCGATCTATTTTGTCATTTTCTCAGAATCCTGAAGAAACAACTTTTCCACAAATTTTTGGTTTTCCAGATTTCTCAGAAACTAATTGATTCATAGTCAAAAAACTTATTTTGGACCTGCTCCAATATGAGAACTATATCTGGTAAAAATTTCAGCATTATTCGGCTGGTAGTTTTCTCAGAACTGTGAATACAAAATTTTGGGCGATACATACATACATACATATAAATATACATATATATGTAAAAGTACACGATTCTTATACTTTTTGCATATCTACATTTTCATCTATATAATTTTATTTAATATCACGCACTCGTAATTTACCTTGTTTATTCATGATTTTTGTACCTTCTCGAATCTCTTTGTTGATGGATGGCAAAGTTATTTGGCCATTTATAACCTGCATTCCGTGTATTGTATTTTACCTCATTCACCTATGTAAACCTTTCATTCGATTTATTCAGATTCTTACTTTAGCGACAGAAAGACGTATTTCTATTTTCGTTTTGCTGTACAAGATTTAGACTTGAAATTTCTAATTTCATTTTTTGTAATCGTCGTTTTATTGTTTGTTAATTAAAGTTCAATGTATTGCGCATTAAAATTCGTGTTGCTTATTTCTGCAAATTAACCAAATTTCGAGTGACGAAGCAAAACGCTTATATATATATATATGTGTGTATGTGTGTGTTGAAATGAAGAAAAAAATTCTGCTTTTCTCGATTTGTCAATCATGTTCCATATTTTTTTGGATCAGTAAGATTAAAACTCTTATCCCACGCACCATTATGCAAAAAAGAAACAAACCTCCTCTTATCAGTGTGTTTCACTTTACAGTTACCTTTAAATAAACTGAAATTTTCATCATGTAACTGTAATCAGTGACACAATTTTATTTTAATGTGTGTTGTTTGCAACGTATTAAATGTTAGTTAATATTACAAAGAACACTTTAATGTGTGCCGTTTCCAACACTTTTATGCTTTTTTGTGAATGTTCTAAAAAACAAATAATGTAAGTATAAGAATTAATTTTTCATACTTTTATCAGATTTCATTTTCCTGGACTACTTAATCGGCAGGCACACTTCCGTTGAATTATTACTAGCAACCTTCGAACGTACCATTTCAGCTCCGCGAGTCTTCTGGCACAGCTTCTATCTAGTCGTATTTATCATCATATTTATCAGCCCTATATTTTCTCAAAATTTCTCAAACCTGTAAAAAATATATAAATAGAAAATTATTTGCAGCAAATTTTATGCCAAACATTTTCAACAACAACAAAATTTTTTGCGGAATCGAGCTCGCAATGAAAGAAGCCGAAAATACCTACAAGTAGCTTTGAAGTATGAGTTAAGAAGTTGTAAATGTTGAAGTGCTTACCTAATTCGAATTTGGTTAGAAAATTTAGTTGTTTTACAAGGAACTCGTCCTATTTTTGTTTTTCCTCAACAATCACCTTTCGGTGTTCATTTTGAAGGAATTTGTCGGTTAAAAACGTTCGGGTTCGAATGGCTAATTAATCAGTGTTGGCGATAATTGATCCCCAAGAGTGTTCGTGCTGGCGTCAATTAAAAATTTCGCATTTAGTTGCAAGTTGATTAACCATCAACGCGAGTTTCGTGGTAATTTTACAAAAAATCCGGTACCTATCAGTTTCAAAACTCATCTCGCTCCGAAGGTTCTTTTCTTATCTTTTTATTTTTAGTCTCTATTAAATTTAATAGTGTTTAGGTACCATTCCGTTTCTTCTTCGCTCTGCCATCAGCTCGTTTTCTATAATTCTTTTTGGGTACCTGTGTTTTATTTTGAGTTGGGTTTCATCATCCGAGAAATTCGTCGAAATTCGAAAAAATGCCCATTTTTGTACGTCTGCCTAAAACGCATCGGCCGTACAGGCGAAGTCACCTGAAAGTTGACGTGGTTGATCGCTTGTGTAGTGGCTAACTAAAGGAGAAAGACGGACGGAATGAAAGATAGGTACAAAGTGAACCGATGGAAAAGGCAAAGAACCATTGATGAAGGGGAAAAAAATGGAAAAATAAACTTGACGATAAACGATTGTCGTGAATTTTTATGAAGAAAGAACCATGAAAGAACCGAAGAAGGAACGTTAGATTCTCTCTTGTAGGACACTGTGTTCAGATGGTTTACTGACAATATAGGTTTTTTTTTTTTTCAAAGAATGACGGAGAACGCTGGTAATAAATTGCTATTTAGATGGACGGGTATTGGATAAAGAAGAAAATGCGGGGGATAGTCGGAAAGTATAAGCGACTAGCAGACCAGTCTTCGCGTACTGTGCTAATCGCATTGAAATTTGATTGAAAAATTTATAGAATTCCATACATAAAATTTTTTGCCTCATCTAATGTTGATACAGAGGTTACTAAATTATCAACGGCAAAGTCGTTCTAAGAATACATTATGAAATTCTTTATCGACCACTTTGAGCTTTATTAACCTGTTTTGATGCAGAAGTACCAACAGTTTCAAATAATTCGTGAATTTTGATAAATTTCCTTATCGCAGCCAATTAATGATTAACATATTTTTCATTTGATTTTAAATAATATTTTGATATGACCTTGAAGGAAATTTTTTAACAGTAACGTTAAACGACTGTTCCTTGTCAACAGTTTTACAAACTGCTCTATACATTTCAATCAAGACAGACACTGAATCTAATTCATCCAAGATGGATATGATTTGGTTAGTTGTGGTTGGAATGGCTGTCAGCTGTTCCCACAAAGCTACATGCAAGTTACTTTCTTCGCCATATCTGTTATGTAAGAATTTTAAGGGTTGAATGTATCCTCAATTGTCGGTGAAAAATGAGAAATTTTTTCATTTAAAAATTTAGGTAAAGCATTTTGCAGTAGGTAAGTTAATTATTTGTGGAATGGCAATATCATTACGTTGATGTACATATAGATCAAAACCATTTATAAAGCCAGGATATTTTAATATGTCTCCATTCTACTTTTCAAAATAAAATTTTGGTGATTTTAAGTTCATAAAATCTGGATTTATATTTGTTTGCGGTGTTTGTTCCTAAATTTCAACTATAGGGGAAATGCTTTTATTAGCCTAGTGAGCTATATAACTGTATCTTGAATGCTTTCTAGTGGATCACTAGATTCTAAATCCAAATTAGAAATTATATGATTTTCTGTTGACAGAGACGTGTGATTTGCAGAATGTACTGAAGATGGATTTTCCACTAAATTCTGAGGGAGCTCACTATGAGCTTTTTTTGAACTGAGTTCACCCTCATTATTAGCAGAATATCCATCTGTCTTCTCAGTGTAATTATGTTTTTGAATATTAAGAGTAATATCATTACTTAAATGGTCAATTCTTGGAACTGCATTTTATTGAATCCGCAATTCCATTGGAGGAGGCAATATGCCCCCAGTTGTACCTTCTTCTGCCTGTGAATAGGCTACCTCAAATTGATACACTAGGACAGAAAACTCTTCTTAATTTTGATCTTCAATGTTCTTGCCAGATTTTTCAGAGTTTCTGTACCTATCAATTGTTTCTTGTAGGTGATTTCTTGCTTCTTGAAGTAATCTTAGAAGTTCATTGGCACGTTCTTTTTACAGTCTAGCTTCTTCGGCTTTCTCCATCAATACTTGATGATTATCTACTGATAATGGTTTTGGCGAGAATTTTCTTTCAGTTCTGGCCTTTTTTATCAATAAATTACGGCTGCAGCTTTTGACTGCCATAATTAAGATTTTTTCAATCCCTTTAAGAATTCTTCCTAAATTATCAATAGTAGCATTGATGGCTACTGTGTGGGCTAAAGCTTCTTCAACATCTGTATCCTGTGTGACAGGAGCTACTAGCAATTTTTCTAGTATGGCTAAATAGAGTTGAGCATCCTCGACTTCGCTTTAATTCAATTTGCCACAGTAGGAAATTTTCATCATTAAAAAAATCAGTTATGAACTTAGAGTGAGCTGAATGATTTGATCAGTGAGCAGCATTATTTTCATTTAGAGAACTTTCTCGGTTATGGACTGGGGAAATTTGTTGATTCGGTTTAATATGAATTACAGGTGATGAATTTTCATCGTTAGGTAAATATTCAAGGTGATTATTATCAACGTCTTCCATTGTTCTGTGAACAAATTAAAAAATACATAGGAAAATTTTAAAGTTATTTCCTCCAAATTTACCTATAATATTTTGATTTAGAGTTATGTTTGACTAAGGGAATACAAATAAATTTTCAAATTCTTTTCTTGAGAAATTCATACGTATTTTTATGTTATATTAAAAAATTGAAATTTTTCTCAAGTTTTTCAGCCCCAAAAAATTTGGGAATAACCCTGGGGGGAAATGATGATTTTTAATCATACAAGATGAAATTTACAAAGTATATGTAGTTGTCCAAAAAAAATTTTGGCTTGACCTTGGAGTGGATTGAAATTTTTCTTAGTCACAAAATTTTATTCGATAAAGTTTTAATAAAGTTCATTATTTCAAAAAAAATTTGGCCTAAAACTCTGAAATGAAAATATATTATTAATAACATCAATTGAAATTCACAGAATAAATTTTTTCATGACACTTAAAGATAGGTGTTCAGAAAAACTAGATGTTGAACTCTTTCCGGATCACGCCTATAAGAACACTAGAAATAAAATTTCAAATATTCTGATATATAAAAAAAATTGTTTGCCAATGTGCTGGGTAAAAATAAGCATGAACTACGTCTTTATTCTAAGAACTTATATGTTCTTGTACTGTTGGACTTTTGGCAATAGTTGAAAAGGATACAACCAAAAATAAATTTGGCTGTGACCGAAGGTGAAATGACTAATTTTGAAACAATAAATGCATTTAAAGGATCTCTAATCAGCTAGTTAAATAAATGTAAATTCCTAAGGTTTTTAGTGTACGAATAAAAAAGAGACTGATAAAACCCAAACAAAAAATTTCATTTCATTTGGATCAAGATCTTGTTTTATTTAACTAGTTGACATTAATCTGACCTAGTGACTGAGTTAGTTAAGAATTTTTGTTTGTATTAGAATATTGTATTGTAAATAATTATATAAGTATATTTTGAGAATATTAATATTCTATTTATAAGGAACTCACCTTTTTGGTTTTATTCAGGTTCCTTGATGCCAACTTTTACATTTGTAATAATTTGGTGAGGGATTAAAATAATACCCTCTACACCTGTGTCAAATACCTTGTTGTGAGAGATATTCACACGCAGAAGGTTTTCTACAGGTTTTGTATGTTCTGCCACTTCATACTGTAAAGTATGGGAGAGCCAAACACTGGCAATTTTGTAGCCAGTTTTGAGAATTTATATACCAAATTTAGCATACGCACACAGACACACATACATACATCTACGTATGGTATTATGTCATCAGTTGCGTCTTTTCTTGTCTCCGTCGAGGTGATAAGAAATGCCACAACGCATTTGGTAATAGTCTGTGACATCACCGAGATTGTTATTGGGTAATTGATGACAGCCCGTGCAATGTATCTTACCTGTATGTACATGCAGGTATGAACATACAAACGCACAAGTGTGTATTTGTTTAACGTCATAGAGACAAATAATTTCCAGCATTTGGGTGGCGACTGTTGTTGAGGGGTGCAAGCCCCTAAAACCTCTTTTGAGTATTGTCCCCACACCTGTATAATAACACAAACTTTGAATCATGACTTTAATTAGCAAAACAGATAGTACTAACTTTAATAAAAAATTATTATTAGTTTAGTAGTTTGTTTCTTAAATTAGCAAATTTTGAAAGAGCAGTAAAACTACTACAATTTTCAAAATATTGAACTGTATTATTTTCACGTATAATAAATTATTGTTTATTAGAAATAAAATTTCTGATTAGATATTAAGGTTCACTTTTTATCAACACTTAATTAAAGCATATTTACCATAAACACGCATGAAAATTGTAAACGATGCTGAAACAAAATAAACAAGAAGGCAAGAAATAGCTTCCGTTATAAGAAACGGGATAAGAGCTATTCACTCTCTTACAACTGGTTGTTATTGTTTTACAAGTGTATGGTGATGCACACATGTCATGCATGATATTATCCATTCAACATGACACATGCTGAGCTTTAACAACAATTTTGCTATTGTAGCCCAGCATATTTACCCTACGAAAATACTATGAATGTATAAATAGGGTAATGCTTTTCTAGCCTATTACATCTTGTGTGTGTGTGTGTGTTTGTAAAATTCCTATGAAAGTAATTTTTTTCAAATTTTGAAGAAAACACAAAAAGGATTGGACTAAAATTTTAACGATAAATTTTCCTTGGAAGTTTGATGGTTATTCGTTCAGTAGTTTCCGAGAAAACTGCAAAAAAAATTCTGAAAACGTAGTTTTTCTATTATTTTGAGGAAATTAGAATAGAGATCGGGTTGAAATTTTCACAATGGATTTTTCTTACATATATGCTAGTCTAATAGAAGTTTAGTGTCTATTCATTTGGTAGTTTCCTAGAAAACCGGAAAAGAATTTTAGTTCACGATTTTGAGAAAACTATAAAAGGGACAGGGATGAAATTTTCACGAAAAATAGTTAATAAAATTATGGAATTAGGACTGATAGGAACTTAGTGCCTATTGTTTCAGTAATTTCCGAGAAAACTGGAACATAAAAAATTGCTAGAAAATTTGTAGGTAGTTCCTGGATTTCGATGAAACTACGATAGAAATCGAGCTGGAATTTGTACAATAGATTGTCATTATGCGAGTACTAATTTGGAGAAAGTTTGGTACTCATTGGTTCAGTAGTTTTAAAGAAGAATGTAAAACAAAAATAAAAATATGCTGGAGGCATGCAAGTTGACTGTTTTACTTGAAATATATTTATTTTAATTACGGCGCATGGGGTTACAAGCGTCTTTTTTGCATTGCATTAATATTTAGATTTTATACATTCATTATTAATATTGTAAATGAAAATTGAGAAACGCGGTTTTCTAGCAAAGTATTATTGCACTAGTTTTTTTTTTTTTTTTTTTAAGGCCAGCATAAAGTGATCTCAAATGGGATACATATATTCGTTTAAAATTCTCGCTGAAGGAGCACAAATACTTAATTTTGGTTAGGTATGGCCCACTTGATATGAAAGATCTTCTGATGTTATTTGGGTGTTAATTTTCGAGAAGGTATTTTCCAAATACGTTAATATTTTTCTAGAAACTAATATTCAACATGTTCGTTGCTATAAACTACCAGTGTCTCGATGAATATGTGTAGCTTTTTGATTCCGCACCATTAATATTTCGTCTTCTTTCTGAAACTGTTTGTACAGATAATATGCGTCGCAAGAAATCCACGAGACACCTGTATCTCATCATTTCACCACCAGGTTCTTTTAGGACGTTACAAAGGTGACTTGGAGCAATACAGCAAGATTTTTATCAAAGATCTAGGTAAGATTTTAATATTGCTACGGATTAGAGTATTACGGTAACTTACTCATCAAACATGAAATTTGACCGCACAGAAAAACATTATAAGGTCCAGCAGCTAATGAGAAGCTAATTTTTTCGGTTTGCAATGATGCTTGTAAATGATATGTCTAAGTCATGTACGAGGTCTGTACAAAAAGTACAAAGTACGTAGACTGATTTTTTTTCTCATCTTAGGGCAACACTGACACCACAAATACAAAGGGTGTGTATTTTCAAATGTATTTCTGACTTACCACAAATTTTTCAAGCTTTTTAAGATATCAGATTCCAAGTTTATCGTACTTACTTCAGTTAATTTTTTAAATGATGTCACAATTGATGAAAAATATGAAATAAAACAAAAATTAACAATACAAATTACTAAACTAATCAAATAAATCTTGGTCAGAAATCCTTGAAATATTACCATGGATGTATGGAGAAGTGATCCTACAACAATTGACCTTTTCCAAGTTAATAAGAAGGTTGAAGGAGGGGTGAGAGTTAACAGACTAAGAAACAAAAAGTAGGGATCCCCCTTATTGTTTTTCACCCATAATTTTAATACAGCACACAAATTAATGATGGAAGATAGCCAAATAAATACCTGCCTGGTTGTTGAATGGCTGAATATTAGTAGTGGAAGCGTACATTTGAATTCCTTGAAAAACTTGGACAATATACAGAGTATGAGTAAAGATTGTTTTCAAAAAGCTCTCTTGGTAGCAAGAACAGAATTGTGTGCTGTGTTGCCGAACATTGTTATGACTTGAAACCCTTCAAATATGTCAAATCTGACAAAGTGTGACTACTAACTATTTACCCAAATCAAAATCCATTATGTAGTTACTACCTGAGAGGTGTAAGAATGATTCAAAGTACGGTGACCTTGAAAATAAAGGATCTAAAAAGAAGGGGTTAGAAACACTGTTTTAAATGGTGAAAAAATCATTTGTAACAGCCTATGAGTTTTCAGGGGGAATACTTTGAAGGGGATCACGTTCATTTGTGAAAAAAAAAAAATTGAATTCATGATTTCATGGACTTAGTCAATGTACTTTTTGTACAGACCTAATACTAGCATAACCCTCTATCATCTAAAATTTTCAACAGTTATTTAGACAAAATTTTCAAAACTTAAAATTGAAGGGTAGGGGATAAATATAATATAAATGGTGAAAATTCAGCCAAACGAAAATAAATAATTACCTAGGTAGGCACTAAATGTGCCTAGGTACTTACAGCAGTTGCATTAAGAGACTACAGGAACCAAGAAAAAACAAAAATCTTAATAAATAACATGAATTATCGACCCGAAAACCATCATGGATGAAGAAGAAATAGTATAATAAACAACAAGTTATTTATTTTGGACAAACAAATGTCTCTAACAATCAAATGGAAAAATAAATAAACGAATGTACCTTAAATTCCTTTGAATAGAGTGAGTTATAAAGGTTTTGATTTGAAAGAAATATTTTCAAGGGTACCTTTCGAATACGCTAATGCATGGAAAATTTATTTTGTGAATAGATAAAGTAACAAAAATAAAAGGGAAAGTCAGAAAGAACCTGAACATGATAAAAATATTATATTCTAATATGTTTGAAATGGAAATGAACCCATCATTAGTAGAATAGAAAACAATAAATGGGCATATCAAATAAACAGCTGGTACTTGGGGCACAACTAAAGAAACAACGAAAACAATTTAACCATACGTACGATGCGTTGCGAATACTCCTTAAATATAAAGGGATTCGATCAAGTTACTTCCTATAGCTCCTACATAGATGAAGGAATTTAATACTTGAGATCACGAAAACAAGTTTTGAATGTAGACGCAGGTAATTAATTAGTGGGTAGTCCAGCAACCTTTTGGCAGCTGAGTGTAGCTCACGTTAAATTCCAGCCTACAATATTATACAATACTATATTAGAATAGTTACCTATTTCATCCACAACATTAAATTATTTCTGTGGTTATTGTATTAAAAGAGAATAAGACAATTTAAACACAATTTAACCGATTAACTAACAAATAATACAGGTTAAAAACCTATAATCAGTTGCAGTAAGGAAATATGCCAATTTGGTTCACACTGATTCCGAGCACCTTTTCATAAGTTCTGCCGAAGAATTGCCCCTTCAACGGAATCAATGTGAACCAAAATGGCGTATTTGCCCGACTCACGTTGCAGATCCTTTGATACAGGATATCTGACAAAATGATTTTGTAACTTCAAAAATCGATGTATGTAGCTGGGCACCACGAAGAAATAATTTATACGTTATGAGCCTACACAAATTGCATACCTTCATTTTGAAGGCAAATGCACCCTGTTGTGGTTTAAAGGCCAATGAAAATAAATAAATAGAGCGCAGAAAATTCTCCGAGTACATAAACTGATATATATATTGTTTATAACTATCGATATAACTATCGACGCATGTATAACATCAATAGTTTCGAAAATCGTCTAGTATCTCCTTTAATACTGAAAATATGCAAAAAATTTGTATAAAGTGTTTTAAAGATTATCATCTCAAAATTGTATTTTTCTATAATTTTTTTTTTTAAATTTGTTTTTGCAATTTCCTTCAAAGTGAACGTATAGAAATATGTGTAGATGACATCGGTTCTTTGTAGTGGTCCCCTGTTATATCCATTTTCGAATAATAATTAGAGAATCGTTTTGTCCGAGACCCTATATACCAATTATATTATATTATTATGATTTAAGATCATTTTTAGAAAACGTCTGATATTGATGGCCAACAAAAATGTTGTCAATTCTGATGAAGATGTAGTTTGTTTCGTTATTTCTCATCAAGTGATATTTTTCAAGATCGTGTCAAGCGACCAACCTATGGAGGAAGCCATTATCATGTTATTTTTAAGTCCATTCAGTGTTGTCGGGCAGTGTCTGTGGTATGCCAACCAGGGTGGTAACACGCCACAAACAAAATCTCGTTGGCTACACAAAATCTTAGCAAACACAACTTCACAAACTCACCTGAACTCACAAATCCTGGAATTCTGGAATAACCAAAGTCCAAATTCTTATAAAACATACAAAAATCCTACCTAGAAAGCAGCCAGAGTTAACAAATTTCAATTTTTCCTGGGTATTATTAACGGAGTTACATATATAGAGAGACAGATTCCCCTAACAGTCGTAATCTTTTCCCTTAACATCATTGTAAATCTTGGAGTTGCTTGAAATACACGAATTTGCATATACAACATTACTACCTAGCCTAATATGTTGTTCTTACAACAAAAGAAAAACAAAACGTATGAATACAAAACCATGTACCTATTAAAATAATAAAATTTACATACCAGATTCAATATAATATGAAGTCAAGATAAGGACAAAACACAATGTTCAACCAAACATAGTACAAAAATGAAATAAAACGAAGTACAAAACCATGTACAAAATCATACAAAATAATCACTGTCAAACAAGCTCACACCAAGGAGGTTCGGAACAGAAAGACGTGAAAGTTCGTACAATCAACTGATTAACAGCAAGCTGTAAAATCAGGTGATCGTAGAACTTTCTGATTAGCTTATATTTTTTGCTCTCCAACATAACGAATCGGTTAAAGGGAGAAAAATATAAGTCAATCGTGAAAGTATTTGAAAATGAAGAATTTTAGACGACACCAGAATTCTTGTAATGAACAGGTAAAATCATACCTATACCACATGTCTTATTGCTTCACTAATAAAACCGATTTTTTGAAATATTTTTCAGTTAGTTTCGGACCTTACTGGAAACATGTTCTAAGCTATTGGAAAAAACGAGAGGACGAGAACTTGTTGTTTATCAAATTCGAGGATATGAAGAAAGTAAGATTAAATCGTTATGAATATATTAGTTACTCCTTTAGACAGTAGGTTTGATTAACTGCTATATTTAAAACTACAAAGGGTCATAACCTTGGAGAAATGAAATTGGTGGCATCGGAAGTGATGATAAAATAAAATTTAATAAAACAAAAACCTATTCGATTAGAACGTTTAAGTTATTTCGGATACAGTAATTTTTCAAATATCCAAATAAGATTATGAAGGGAAGAGTAAAATATTGTAGTTTACAAGCTTACGTGAATGCAAGTTCGGCAAAGGTGTTTCATTAGTCTTAAGCTGAACATCAGGCCTTATCGATTATCATCAGAATCTTCTGTCTTATTTGGGAAATTGTAAATATTTCAAATAAATATAAGTTATCTCCTAGGTCTGTCATTACATTATGACGATGGTGGTCCAAAGAATATAACAAATGAATGCATAGATAAATCTTTTTCGTATGAAAATTTTAAAAAGTCGTCCAAGAATTCCAGGATAATTATACAGATAGTTAGATGTTATTTAGGTTCTAAACTTTAGTCTAACAGCTTTCATTATTTATGAACTTCAAATTTCCAACTTTCTACGTAAAATAAAGAAGGACCGCCAATATTTTCCGAAAATTCTAATGAACGTTACGTAGGCACAAGGTACCTACAAATATTTATCCACATCTCAGCGAAAATCTTCAAAAAGTGTGTCCACCACCAAAAATGTTCTAGGATCTGCCATCTGTGATCAGAAAGACTGCCACTTTTTTGGAAAAGTCTGTCGACGAAGACGCCATGGACGAACTATGCCAGCATTTATCTTTCGAATCGATGAAAAAGAATTCGTCTGTCAATGGAGAAAGTTGGACGGAAATGGTCAGAAAAATGTCCAATCCCAGTGGAAATGGATCATTTTTCAGAACCGGAGGGTTGGACCAATGGAAGAAAGATCTGAAACCAGAAACCATCGACCGATTTGGTGAATGGGAAATCAAAAACCTGAAGGACGTCGGCCTCGAGTGTTATTCTAGTTTATGAACGCGTACTTTTGAGCCATTTATACAAAATTCATGTGATTTTTAATTAGGCTGTTAGTTATTTAGATTTTTTTGACCAATTTTACTGTCGCAAAATTAAAGTGAATAGGTATTTAAAAATTAATATACCACGATGTACTTAAGTTTCATTTAATTTGGCGAAACATGATGGACATCGTTTGTCAGTTGTGACACTTTCGTCATGAATTTGCTAATTTTATGAAAAATTATGATGTTCAGAATAAAAATCGGAAATTCACGTAGTATCTTTATGGGTATAATATTATTTCAGTATTTTGTATCCTGACAGGGAAGCGGTAATAAAGGGCCAAAGTATATCATATAAATATTTCAAAGTTTATGGTATATATTCTGAAATGCGGCTTAAAATTTGAGGATTTTTTTTATGACGAGTCTCAACACAGTACAAAGAGCAAAAACTGCATAACTCGCCTTTGGCTTTCGAGGCATTCATCACACTTGTAGTAGGCTAATCACCTATACGTTATACCCATACGTATCAAAAATAACTGTTTTAGTGAATAACTTTACATGATGATGTTGGCCGAGATTTTGAGAATAAATTATTATATACCTAATCGACATATTTGCTGGAGTATTTATTTGCGTAGGTTAGTAATTTCCTACTCCAGTGCTTCGCTTAACCCTGCTCGAAGGGCGGGTAATGTTGCCAATGCATTATAAAAACTTAGCATCTGTTATAGGTATTAGTATTACGTCGTAGTGAACGGACGAAATAAAGAAAAAAATGAGTAAGTTGAAAATACAGATGATAACAATTTATTCTTTCATTTATCGCAGTAAAATTAAATTTAAGTAAGTCAAATTAGTCAAATATAATATGTAAGCAAATAATAAAAAATACTTGTATCTTCGTCGAGTTTAATTGAATATTAAATCACGATAATTGGACAGCAAATAGTAATTTGAACACCTACAACATGTGGTTGTTCTAACAACAGTTAGACGATCAGCTCTTTCAAAATTTGCTTTAACAATTTCGTAATAACGTCCATCGCTGGAAAATGTAACAAAATTATTGCACGCACGTTAGTTAATAGCCAGAAGAAAATGAAGTTTTTCGCAACATGTATAGGTACGAAATATTGTATCTTCGAGGCATGTATGGCGGGATGAAAGTAACCAATTTCGGAACTCTTACTTTTGATTACTTAATTACTTTTTCTCACTCCTTAATTTCATTTTTTCATTCCTTAATTCTTTTTCTCACTCCTTAATTTCTTTTTCTCACTCCTTAATTCTTTTTTTCACGCCTTCATTATTTTTCTCACCCCTTAATTTCTTTTTCTCACTCCTTAATTTATTTTTCTCACCCCTTAATTTATTTTTCTCACCCCTTAACTTAATTTTTTCACTCCTCAATTCTTTTTTAAATAAATAATTTTCTTTCATTTAAATTAATTCTTTTTTATTAAAAATTCTTTCTGCCATAATTGGGATTTGACTCAACAACCAGCAGGTTTTATTTCCGCAACTCAAATACAGCACTCGATACACTCTTTGCAGAAAGAATTGTACACAGTTCGGTAGAGTGAGCCATTTATCAACTTGTGAAATTACCACAATCACCTAAGACTCGTGCTTACAAACTTCGCACTCGTTGTGAAATTGCTCACTTTTCTCCCTAGTTGCGTAATACTACTTACTGTTTTTGAAAAACAAAGAAATTAATTAGAACCTAATATTATAATTAGGTACTTTAACGCATAACAATGATAGAGTATCTATTATTGCGGTAATTGGACGAGAATTCTATGGAACAGGCAATAGGGTCTAATAACGGGCCAAAATATTCAAAAATTTTTGGAACAGTAGAACTGTATGTTCACTTCCCCTTTTGTTTTAGATGATTAAAAATTAATTTTTACTCAATAAGATGTGGCAAATTGAAACTGGTGATGAGCAAAAGCAAAATGACTTAAACTGTGACGATAAGTATCTAATATCTATAGTGAGCTAGCAAAAATCTGACCAGGATGAAAAGTCAGCAATGCAAGATTTACTATTTTTTTACAAAAGTACGTAAATAAAATGTGAACAATCGGTAAATTCGTAGAATGATCGCAATATTGCTACCTACCGTCTTGAATATTTTTATCTTATTATTTCGTATTGAATTTATTCTATGTTTTTTTAATATTTTGGAATAAAATGAATAATAAATTTATTTTAGACACCAGTGATAGCAGATATCTTTTGCTCAACATGTTTGTTTTTTTTTTAAATAGGCGAACTACCTACATAGTAATTGGAAAACACAATAGGTATAATGGCTATTTACGTACTGTTTTCACTTATTGATAAGTTATTTTCCGGTTGAATTCTCATTCCGAGGAAAATATACAGAAAGATTCAAATTTTTCAAAACAATTAAACTAACCTTAAAATCAGACAATGCAATTTCAGGCATTTCACACGCAGCACATCAATAGCTTTCTGACTTTTATCTGAAAATCTCAAATTTTCTGGATCCCATCGCAATTCGATACGCTCCAAATTTGGACAGCTGTTTGCTATGCCATCCATTAACTGATCGACGTGAATATTAACTCCCAATCTCTCGTGCGTACCCATTATTATGATTCTAAAAAAAAAACAAAAAACAAACAATAAAATACAAAAATTTTGTAAATTTGAACTACTTTAATTTCTAAATAGGCTCCAACAGTAATTTTTCTATTTTCTTCTTAACATCAATATAATAAACTTACAAATCAGCCAAAATTATTCGACAAAATTAATTTGTCGAAATTATTTCTTTAATATTATTTTTTCATATTCAATGTGTATAGGCTACCCCCCACAAAACCACACACATACAACAAAAAAAAAGAATTTATGTTGTTTCTGCCCTGTAAGGATATACCTATATATATATACAATATGGAGATTACACACAGGTGGTATTGGCGTAAGGTGTTTTTCTTTCTAAAAATCTGATTGGAGAAAAAAATTGTCAGGTGTATTTGTTTATAAACACTGGTGTTTGAAATACTTCATTCCAGAGAATCTGATTATTCTGATTGGTCAATGTCGGTTGATGTGGGGTATTTCGTACTCTAGTGTACACGTGTTTGGTATAAATGTTAACGACAGTCGATCCCATTGTAAAAAAGTAGCATGTTGTCTCCATCACATACATATTTTCAAAGCTTCCACCAAAACAACCAATTCTACAATGTTATCCAACTATGTCATAAAAAATTCAGGGCTGGCACAAGACAAAGTGCTGAGAAGTGCTACCTCAGGGCTTATAATTACAAATTAATACAAACAAAATGATGAGATTTTCATTATTAGACGGTTTGCACTTTTGATGTGAAGTATAATTTTAATTAGATTTACAGAACGATTCTGGGTATATTAATTATTCTTCTTCAAAATATTGTGGTATGCGATCCTGGTAGGCTAAATCCCCACCGATACACACCCATACCTCCCAAACCCATTCCGCTAAATTTCCGAGGTGACAAACTGTCAGCAAAAACTGACAGTTGCCGAAGTCCTTATGTGCCCACACAGCTACCCAGCCATTTGTATTTTACCCGCTTTATACCATGTAAATTATTTCGAAATATGGCAAAAGGTAGGCATGCACCCGAGGTGGTGTTTAAATATAAATTAGGTCTTACCTTACCGAGATTTTTGCCGAAGTTTGGCCATGCCAGGTAAAAAAATCAATCCATTATGAAAGAACACATTGAATAATGGTGAATATTAAACATGAAAAAACAGAGATAGAAAAATTATAACAATATGTGTTTGTGTCAAGAGTCAAACGCTGGTTGATCGGCTAGGCTAGCGAAAGATTTTATTCTAGGTATGCTTTACAGCCAGCCGATCAAAAAAAAGGAAGTAGGGGGACTTGTACTGAGGTACGAACCCTTAGGCTATTATAAATATTATACCACCGTGGTGGTTTTATGGAGGGAAAAACATAGAAATATATTTAAAATGGAGGGAAAATTCGCGTTGTCGTGAACAAACCTAGGCTAAAAGAGTTAGCCTAACCTAGGCGCTCACGGCGAATTTTATTATTAAATAGAAATTTATTTCGAAATTCGTATTTTTAGTATATTATTACGAATTCTTCGTATTTATTTTTAAAGCAAATAATGCGTTCGAGGGCGCGCAAAAATTACTAGGGGTAGTTTTTGGTTAAGGGATTTTTAATTAAGGGATTTTTATAACATTTATTTATTTCGTCAGGCCGTATCCGTCAATATATTACCAGAATATCTTTTTAAAAACTTTTTATGAAAAAAAAAAAAATTTTAATCAAAATTCCAGTGACAAAAAAATTAACAGCACATAATATGACCTGTCGCAATGCAGCAGTGTTTGACAAATGTCATAATTCGGAATCGTACTATTTAACGATTGAAACATTTCTGTATCAAAATAATTTGTAAACGCGTTACAAAACACATAACCACCACAGTTCAGCTTCTTACCCGCTTCTTGTACATCAACTCCTTGCCCCTTAAACCATTGACAATGCCCCTAAAATTTCTAAATCAAAAATTATGACGTCATCATTCACTCCAGCTACCCCTGAGATAATACTCATCACCATCAATTTGAACATATTTATACGTATATCAATATGCAATAGGTGATGTGAGGCGTGCAGAACGAGGATCGAAAGAACTTAAGACTTTATTTAATTACGACATTTATTAGCAGACTGAATTATATTTCACAACTAAAATACGAAATGGCAAAGCACAGCATTATCGATGAGCGAAAGGTAGGGGAAGCGATTTGTAAGTGGGATGAAACGTATGACATATATATATAGAATTGTGATGATGATGATGAAGAAGGAGATGAGGTGAAATTTCCATTACAACACCCTTCTCGAAAAAACATGATAACTATTTCGTGTATTATTCACCAAAAAACATGAAAAAAAATTTTTGCACAACAGTAAATCAATTCAAAAAATATTAAGACTGCATTTATTTCAAAATTTTACAAGTCTCTCCTCAAAGTTCTAGGCAGCAATGGCTACCATGATGTGAGGCGTGCAGAACGAGGATCGAAAGAACTTGAGACTTTATTTAATTACGACATTTATTAACAGACTGAATTATATTTCACAACAAAATACAAAATGGCGAAGCACAGCATCACCAGTGAGCGAAAGGTAGGGGAAGCGATTTGTAAACGGAATGAAACGTATGACATATATATATATATATATAGAATTGTGATGATGATGATGATGAAGAAGGAGATGAGGTGGGATTTCCGTTACAACAATAGGTAATTAGTTGCTAGTGTGCATTGCACATTTTGTGACTATTTTTATAGGTACACTCTTATTCCAGACGTTAATGTGATAAAATATAACATCTGTTAATTAATTTTTTTTTAAATTCAATAAACATTGTTGATTAGTTTATTTAAACAATATCAAGAACACAACTGTCATCTTAAGTTCAGAACTAAAGAACCTAAAAACCTAGATCATGGCAAACAGAAATATCAATAGAACATTCTCGTATATATTCAAGGTCGTGTTATTTACTGCTACGATAATAATATTTTCGAAAACAATGTTAAAATCCCAACAAAAAAAAATAAAAAAAGTAACAAGGTTTAGAATATTATACTCGGTAAAACACCAACAACATTTAAGGAGGCTGAAATCGAGTTTTATTATCCGTTATCTCTTATCAAAGTGCTTTTCTTTTAACTTCAGTTACTTCCTGTTCTTCCGTAAGAACGATGCTCATTATTTGAGGGTTGTCGGTGTTAGATTGTATTTCTTTTCTAATATAAGATTTTCTGGAGTTTGGACGTGGTACTTTGGTGGGAGAAGTTTTCTCGTCTTATAAAAGTGTATTTAAAAAAATTCATATTAACCTAACTCATCAGTAACGTTTTTACAAATGTTACCCTCTCTACTGATTTTAATGTCGACGTTCACCGACGATAAAACTTTATTAAATATGATATTTTTTAAATAAATACCTTTGAAAGAATATTCCTTTTATATATGAAGGAATAAAATAAATTCCTCTTTTATGAAGAAAAAAAAAAAAATTCCACCTCACACAATTACCTCCTATCATATGTGAAAGCATAAATTAATAAAATGTATTTTTTATTTTTAAAAATTCTAAAAACAACCACCTTCCACTCGAAAAGGTAATTTCAAAGGAATATTTGCAAACCATTTCCACATCTAACCTGCATAAATTTTATCTTAGGTACTTATTTTTTAATAGAATAAAATGGTAATAAGAAATAGGATTTTTTTAAAATAGGATTTTATTAAAATTGATATTTTGCTTTTATTAAGCCAAGTATACCTACATTAGACACAGGTATCAATAATTTATTTTACAGGATATTTTTGAAAGGATTTTTTTCAAAAGGACATTCAGTCAGGACACATTATAGGAATCAGTAATCAATATGTTTATAGTAAGTTTTCATCGGTTTGAAATATTGCGGTGATCTTAGTTAACTACACCATTATTTGTAAATAGGAACCATATTGAGACAACATTTACTGAAACATTCTTTTTTTTTTCATCCTGTGCAAAAAATAAATAAATCAGCTGTCTCAAAACGTACAAACATCTGTTCCAGAAAGGAAAGAAAATGATGCTACCATTAAAGGAATAAATACATACCTACGCTAGGTACCGAATACATAAAGTGGAAAAACATTAACATACTATCCCGAAGTCAACGTACTTGACATTATTCAGCACTGGAAGCACCGACTGCCATAACTGATCTGTAATATGCGGCATTCCAGACAATGACAATCCCAATAGTTGATGCCCATGCCGTGACAGAAATTTGTGCAACGCCTCGTCTGTTAGATTATCGGAACTGTCTAAATCTAAAGCGATTAAACTTCGTGGATTGCCCATTTCGACATACGCTTTTAATACCTACGCATTTAAAAATGTAGTAGAAGAAATGTAAGTTGGCAGATATAATTAATAAAACGCGCACATTATAATTCTAACCTCATTACTTTATACGATAGGCTGTACATATGGATTAATTTTGATTGAAAAAAAAAAAAAAAAGTTTAGCCCTATATTAGCTTATACGAACAGCATGTAGTTATGTAGCCTGTAAGCAGTTGGTAAAACTTACTTAAGTTAAATATTTAAATTACCGAATCATTGAATCCATTTATTTGGCCAGCACTCAAGAATTTCAAGCTCGGTATTCGCGTTAACATATCGATTAAACATTCAGTCGATAAATCGGTAGCTGTGATATCGAGTTCTTGAATCGATGATCTTTCCCATTCTACTTGCATAACATATTCGCTGACTAAACCTAAGCAAAAAAAAATTAAATAGATTTGTTTTTAGGCGAGGAATAAATTTTGGGCCATATTTCTTCGACTTTTAAATTATTCGACCTCTACGGACGATTTAATTTCAATTGGGCTTTTTTTTCCTCCATTTATATCACCGAGACAGCAATAGCTACTTCACGTTTTTTCTGTTTATAGCCGACCATCGATTCATAAATAGCTCTCCCTTTTCACGCCCCTAGTCTTAGTTTATACGGGGGAAACCAGCTGTATCCAGGCCCATAGTTTTTTGTAGGTTCGTTTAAAACTTCAGTTTCATTTTACAATAGTGATTTTAATTTAAAAAACAATTACCGTTTATAAAGGACGATAAATTGCTCGCTTTTTCCGTGCAATTCCTTCAATGGCATGTCTAGCAACATAAGTTACGTTGATATGAAATAGTTTGCTTGCCCTCCTGGCCAAAGGAACTGAGATATAGACCAATATGAAAATTTTGACCTGAACGAACTTTTTTATTTCTCTTAATAGGTAGAAATATGCTACGAATTTGAAATTTTGGCAACTAATAGTGATAGTATTAAGCAACCTGCCAAATTTTTTTCAGCTCAAAATACCAATCGTGGCTGGAAGGATAAACCAACCAATTTTATGTTTGATTTACATAGCGCTTTACGCCCCATGTATGATTACCACTCCACTCACACCCCATTATCATTTTTCTTAGCAGTCAAATTAAAAACAAGAAATTATTATTCCTCAAATTTGAATTTTTTAAGAATGACAGTTTAGAACATCAAGTCATCTCTAGACACCTAATTGTCAGTTTTAATATCAACTTGATCCAATCGAATTCATTTCTGTTAGAGTGGAGTAGTTGTGGTGCAACATTTTTGAAGATTTTGACTTTTTTTTTCTGACGCAATGCGTTGACATTTACATAATAAAAAAAAAGTCTCATTATCCATTCACCTATCTCCGATAGGTAACCAGCTGCACTGATTCAAATACAGAGTGACCTACAAGTTAAAACTAAATATTCAAGTACTAAAATTTTTCAAAAAGAGATTCGAAGTTGAAACTTTTTTCAGTTTTAGAAGAGTGTTAATCAAGTATTCATGTAAAGTTCCAACTCTCTATCTATCTGTTATAGTATCACATTGCAAAAATTTTTGATTTTTCATCAAAATTTTCAAATTTTTGAGAAACTAACTTAAAAAAATTTTAAATGTCAACAATTTTCCAAAAATTCTGAAACTTGATACAATAATAAGAGACAAGTACCTAATTAAACAGATGAAGTTTCACCTCTGTATCTCAATTGGTGTTTATTTTAGGAATTTTTCCGGTGGTCTGTACCAAGCATGAAAAAATAAATAAAAAATTTTAAACTACAACAGTTTGTTCTGAAAAGTGGTGAGAAAAAATGTCATTTTGGCGGAGTCGTTTTTACTTGTCACCTAATTGACTCATTCAGTAATTGGAAATGAACTCCTTTCTACCACAATTGAAAAATTCGGAAAGTTGCTTAGTACCATCACTATTAGCAGCCAAAATTTCAGATTCGTAGCATTTTTCTATCATCAAGGGAAATAAAAAAGTTCGTTCATAAATTAAAAATTTTTATATTTGTCTGTATCTCAGTTCCTTTGGCTACGAGGATAGACAAACTATTATACATCAACGTAACTTATGTTGCTATACAAGTCATTGAAAGAATATCATAAGGTCACAGAAAACCCTGTAAATAAGAAGCGTTTTCCTTTTGCAACTTCAATGTAACCTTCAGTACATAGCCAGTTAAATAGGTACCTACTGCGTGATTAATAGTCAATAATTGTGTACGTAAGGTGCATCTTAATCAATATAATATCCCAATGTGAAGTACATGAGGCATTCCAGATTCTCTCCGATACTATGTAAGCCTAGATTTTGATTATTTGTATCATTCGAACCATTAGATTATTCAGACCTACGTAGCGCGAAATGAGGTGAATAGAAACAATTTTCAACTTTCAAGTGTTGCATCTTGGCGAAGAATTCAAATATATTGTCGACTTTGGTATCAAAATCAAGCTCTGTACATCTGTGTTGAATGAAATGTTTATACTATTTGCCTTTAACGTGCTTGATGAAGTGTTGAACTCAAAAAACTGCTGTTTTTCTATTGGGTTGAATAGAAATACGTACTACTGTTTTAATACTAAATTAAAAAAAATAAAACAGTTAATAAGTACCAGTATCAAAGATGTATTCATTAATAATCAATAGAACCAAAATATTGCCTTAGGCCTACTTCACCAAACTGAAAAAAAAAGTAAAAAATAATGTTTCTATTTCACCTCTAACTTAAGAATTTTGGTGTTTTAGCTTTTTTTCACCTTTCTTCTATTCTGATAAAAATAAGTAATATTTTAATAAGTCAGTCACCTAATTTCAGAAGGTACTAAGTAACACACCCAGTAAAAATTAGGTATTTATCATTATTTACATTTTCACACTCGTGCCGAATCGAATGATGATGTCATTTTAAGTGAAAAAATACTGAATCCCACTGAAATTTCGATTTAAAAATTGCGTTTCTTGTCAAATGATATTAAGAACCTATTTTTTTTAGAATGAAAACCTACTAAAAACCATTTTTGTCTCAAAACCTATAAAAAATTTTTTTTATTTTCAAAAAGTACTAAAGATCATTAACTAATTTAATTTTGTTTTCAAAATGTACCAAAGCCATGAGATGATTTGTTATTAAAACCTACTAAACGACATGCGTTATTTCTGCAACCTCACCGATTAGTCTTCAAAAAGTACTAAAGAACAAATTAAGTCTGAAAGTCGACTAAAGGAAACTTCGATTGTGAAAATAAATAAGTTGGAATGAACGCCAGAGACTTGTCCATTTGTGAATCAGTATCAGTGTTACCAATCGATAAAATAAAAATAAATTCAAAAAGACAGCTACCAAACATAAAACTGTTGTGACATTTTTTTGCTGTTTCTTCAAAAGTTTGATTTCTAAATATCTAGTACCTTTTGAAACAAAGCGACTTATGGAAGAGAAAAATGTAAATACCAAGTAATTATCAGTACGAAAAATATATTCAAAAATCATCAAATAGATGGTTTTCAATGTCACAGCATCCTGAAACTCAAGCAAAACAGAGAGGTTCCTAATCACCCCATTTTTGAAATTTTGTTTTTTTTTTTCAGCAGAGTCTTATCTCGTAATCAGTTTCACTATTTTAAATCACATTTACACCAGCAGAAAATTTCGTAGGCTCCTCCCACCTATCGGATTTTTCACTTCCAAATATACCAGACTTTTCTAAAGATGTATTTAGACTCCAGTCTCCACAGGTGAAAAAATTTGTACGTATAATTGACAGCACTGTTATTAATAAATCATGCCTCCATCCATATTAAATACCTTGATGAAATGTTTTTGAACATCTGGAGGATTGTTCCAACTAACTTCACACGATGGTGCTTTTCTCAGTCATCAGTGAAGGCAACTTGTGCATCTAAAAAGAAGTTCCAAGTTTCGTTTCCATTCACCCCATTTTATGATACCCAGATATTTTATCTACGTTTTGAAATAGGTTTATCTTACGCACCAAAAAACCTTGATTATTTTTAAAAATACTGAAATTAAATTTTAGTTTGATAAATTAGATTTTAAATCTACCACTGAGATAATGGACAGGTTGTTGCAAAATCACCCAAGTTTTTCCAATGGAGAAGGAAAAGTCATACGATAGTACTTTCTCTAAAAAATTCCACATGGAGCAAGACCTTCGTCTGATTTTCTAATAAATAGTACTTCTATCTTTCATAAATAATTATGCCCTACAAATGCAAAAAAAATTCTATAAGAATGAAATACGGTAGCCTATAGGTCCTCAAAACTTAACTTTTCATTATGATTCCCTCTGGAAATCAATAGCAAGTTTCTCTGTACTTCAGTATACTTATTCCATTTTATTCAACACTTATTGGAAAAATTGAAATAGAACTTTCAATTTGATTTCTACGGGATGAACAATAAACTGCCGAACTTCTGGGAAAATTGTTTTTATACAAAGTCAAACGAAACGCATATAGTTACCAGTCTGGTTCATTAATAAACATTTTAATCGTTTGCTACGTTGGAATAATGTTTTCAACGTTGATCCGCTGACTTTTGAACAGTAATTAACCGCTAAACATTCCAACTGCAAAAAAAAAAAAAAAAAAAAATTGGTAGTAAATAAATCTAGTGTATCCTTTTTAGAAGGTATTATTTTGTACATTTTTTTTACTATGTACTGCATAATTATGTCATCTACTACACCTATTTAATAATATTTGTTAAGAAAACGAAAAACACCTTTCACTGTACCTAAACAGTACTGAACCAGTAAAGCTCTGTAAGATCAATATACCGAGTGACCCAAAAGTCGTGCAACCCAAACATTCAAGTGTAAAAATTCGAAAAAAAAGAGATAGAGGGCTGAAATTTTTCACTCCGGTAGGAGTGGGTTACTCGATTATTTATGCAAAATTTCAGCTATGTATCTATAGTAATCTAATTTTGAGTAATTTTTGATTTTTAATTTCAATTTTCGTATTTGTGGCAAAACAAACTTTAAAAAATTTTAAGTGGTCAAAGTTTTCCAAAAATTCTGAAACTCGCCACAATAATGGAGGATGATTACCAGATTAAGCAGGTAAAGTTTCACTTTCTTATATCAATTTTTTTTTTGAGAATTTTCCTAGTGATCTGTATGGATAAAAATCAAATCAAAAAATTTTAAACGGCAAAAATTTTCAAAAAATTTTGAAACAGGACAAATGGGACAATGATAGGGAAATGGTTACTCAATTATGTGATTATGCAACTTTTTGTACGCACTGAATAAAAGGTTGCATAATTGCTTATTGCAGATGTTATCGAGAAAAAAACATTAACGTATGAAAAGTTGCATACCCAAACAAATTTAAGGAAACTGTTATGACAAAATTCTGTCATAAAGTGAAGTACTGCACCAAAGTGCGGATCAATGGAGAGGATGAAATAAAATTTTTAAAATTAAAATTTTTTTTTTATTTGTTTTGAAAGCATGGTATAGACCATGAAAAAAGTTCTTAAAAAAACAAGGATGAAGGAACTGAAATGAAACTTTTCCCGTTTAATCTGGTAATCATTCTCTATTATTGTACCAAGTTTCAGAATTTTTTGAGAACTTTTACCATTAAAAATTTTTCAAAATTTATTTTTCAAATATGGAAAAATTATAATTAAAAATCAAAAATTCCTCAAAGTTGGATTATTACAGATACGGAGTTGAAACTTTGCATGAATAATTGAGTAACCGACTTCTGCAACTGTGCCAAGATTCAGCCTTGTATCTTTTTTTTCAAAATTTTTACATTTGAAGGTTTGGGTTGCATGACTTTTGGGTCCTCGGTATATTTTAATGTCAAGACATGCTGGCGTAAAAGTAGGTAACCCTCGAGTACCCTCTGCGTATTTTCAACGTTTTGACTGAGTTCACCAATTTAGAATACATTTGATAAACTCATCGCTCTAATTCACAAGGATAGTGTACATAAAAGCAGTGTGAAGTACGTCAAGTGGTACACAATGCTTGCCTATTTAGCGCCGACATGTCTAGCCAGGAATCATCGTTCTTTATTTATCCAGTACTATATAGTAAAAAAAACACAAAAAAAACATTAAATGTGAAGGAATTGGTTCATATCGTTTTTAAATAGGTTTTAAAAATAAATCTATTATATATTAAAATTTATCTGGTACTGAGAACTAGTTTTTCGTTTCATGATCTCAAGAAAGTTTGGAAACTATTATTTAACTGAAATTCGTATGTACTCGTGTAATATTTATCCAAACTATATAATAGTACAGATTTTTTAAATTATTCGGACCTGGACAAAGATGAGACCTATTATTTGTGGTCCAGATCAGCCGGATGATACGTCCGGTAAATACTATCATGCTGAATTTTTAAAACTTAATTGGTTCTAAAATGCGTAATTTTTAAGCAATAGTCGTAAAATTTGGTACAGTCATTGAATATATTATATTATTAGGTATCTTACATAATTATAAAAACCGGTTCTATAACACTATCATGAGACCATAGCTACAAATACATTTGGCTGTGCATTTATTTCAGTCAAACTTTAAAATCATTTTTTTCTTTCTGACTAATTGATCATTTAAAGTTCTGACTCATTATTATGTATGTCTGTGTGAATAAAATTATTGCTGCATATCAGCATTTGGTACTCTCTAATATTACAATATTCTTTACAATTTTGTTCCAGTCAGCTTGAAGGTTCGTACGCGTAAGTTATTTGAAAAATTTTCAACTATTAACTTCAAATTTTTATAGTTTGCAAGCATAACTTTTTCCAAAATAATCACAAAGAAAACGTAATTATATCTAAATCTTTCTTTTCCAAAACAGATTTTTTATACTTATGCCTAAGTACCCATTCCCGGGTTAGGGTCATAATAACAATTTTTTTGTTTGTTTTTTTTCTCAAATAATAATCGCTGATGTAAGTGATTACAGCTTCAACAATATTAGCTGAAAAAAATGTAGTTGAAAATTATTACAAACTACCAATTTATTGAATTTGTGGTCAACTACAACTACAGCTACTAATTGGTTGGTAGTTGTTCTTGTAACTTTTTTATCTTAACTAACGGTTGCAGTTTTGAATAATTTCAACTACAACTACATTAGTAGAAACCCAAAGTTGTAGATCAACAACTACCAATTACATTCGTAGTTATTAATTACCTAAAATCCAACTACTGCAACTATAGGTAACAACTAAATTTTACCCAGAATTCGTAACTTTAAATTAAAATCATTATAGAAAAAAAAAAAATTGAATAAAGTTTTAAAAAAGTAATTTCAGCAATTAAAT
Source organism: Ericerus pela (assembly GCA_011428145.1). Lineage (NCBI taxonomy): Eukaryota > Metazoa > Arthropoda > Insecta > Hemiptera > Coccidae > Ericerus > Ericerus pela. Next base: position 2,484,541 of record WOFM01000637.1, on the reverse strand, counting down.
TCCCCCGAATAGAATCCAGCATACGATCCTAGCTTAGAAGGTGAAGGTCAACATTCTTGAATTTAAATTTTTTGATCCACTCAGACGAGTGACCAATGTCCGCCTGTTGTGTCTACCGCCATAAGAGAAAAAAGTTCTTAAAATTCACCGTTTGGAATGAGGGAAAAGAGAAGAAATTTTTTCTCATCAAATCCCCCTTCCTTAAGAGAATCCAAGGTACGCCACTACCAACATTGATTTAACATAAATCAGCCATATCGTGTATTAAGCGTACCCGGTTGTCACCTATGGACTTCGCCTCTGTGTTGCAAATTGATATGAAAGAAATTCATAATGCTCCCAAAAAAATGTTTTTTCCACATCTTTTTCTTTCTTTTCACCTTTTGTTTTTCGGTTTACAAACAATAAAGAAGTGAAAGATATACTTGGAGAAAAATCTAAAAATTTTCACCCAACGATAGGCTACGGACTTTTACTAATGCTCAAAATCATCCACGAAATAACCCTTTTGGCACTTGCTGAGAGTAACCAATCACCTATTATAAAATGGCTCTTTAGCCTCCCTCACTCTCCCCTCTTTTTTCTGCCTTCTCCATCATTTCATTTTCAAACTAGATATTTGACTGTGCTTTATACACAGCTGTAGCATACCTACCTATCTACACGGCAATTTTTGTAACTACTTGGAGCTGCATAGCTTAAGAAGGGAGGGTGACACAAAAGTATGAAATTTTGTGGACTTATTAATTTCTTTAAAAGAAAAATATGTTCATTGGAGGAAAAAATGCTAAAAAATTTTTTGAGAGGAATTGAGGTCATAATCCACAACTATTTACTAAGGAAGGCTATTGACTTTTTCTCTTCAGATGGCACATCTACACCGTATGACCTTCCTTTTAACAAATCATGAAAGTTGGTCCAGACTTCTCTTTAACTTGGTGCCACAGTAAAAACCAATTTGACAGAAATTAGGATCCAGGTATTATTATTGTGAAATAAATTTTGATTTAGTGTATCGTGCAGATATTTTGAAGAATAAAGTGCGTCGGACTGGAAAAAAAATTCGGAACTATTGGACCGCAGATTGTAATTAATTACCTGAATGCAGTTTGAACTAAAAGCGTCAATGTGCGTATCGTCTACGAAATTAATGCCGTACAAATTAATCACTCTCAGATTTGGTGTTGCCGATTTTAATTTATGTATGTTAATCACTTCGTAGATTTCTTCCTCTTCCTCTTCGACTTTTTCGTACGTACCTAAAAGAGTGAACACGAATAATTAATACCTACAACATATGGGTAGTAGGATAATAATCTGCAAAACATTATTAAAGTAAAATTTACCTATTAAATGCAATATTTCGAGACCATTGATGAAATTGTAAATTTTTCTCATGAAGCCTTCCATAAAAATGACTTCCGATAAGCAAATGCACAGATATTTTAATTTCGTTGGAAAAGCCTGCGGGAAAAATGTAGAGATTAAAAATTCGTTTCGTAAGGTTTTACAAATATTATTGATCAATTTATTCCTGAATTGGCCCTTCAACCCTGCATCGCATCCATCCACTCATTTCCCGTGAAGAAATAAAATTTATTTTGGTGTCAGTACCACCATTCGACAGAAAAAACCTGGAAAAACGTTCAATACGACTATTGGAGTTTGGAAAAAAAATTCAAGTAGGTATATATTCTCCTTTATTTACAATGTATAATATAGTATATTCTCCTTTATCTACAATTGTGGTAGATTGGAAATAAATTGATAAGTTAAGCTATGGGCTGTACATATACTTGGAAGGCCTTACTTTTGTAGGTAAAGATTTTAAGCTAGGTCTTTAATGTTTTAGACTTTGCACTTCAGTTGAATAAAAAGTACCCCTGTAATAAACAGTCCAATCAAATTAACTTAAAAAATGCATTAAAAAGGAAATAATTGGAAGAAAGCAAAATTTTGGTATACTATTTGTTGGTCTTACCATCCTTAACGACCACTTAAAAGTCCCAATGCGAAGGACTTCGGCTTTCTCGCCAAGGGGGGTTAAAATGGTGGTGCAAAGTCATTTTTCTCATTTACATCACTTAATTTTCACTTGAGCAAAAAATTGTTTGAAGCAAACTGAAAGAAGACTAAAGAACCTGTGAAAAAATATTAAGGTAAAGGCGGCAAAGATTCTGCACCTTTACAAAGTCATGTTGGCAACACTGTTGATAGGAAAATGACATCACTGGTTTGTGTAGGGTAGTCAATAGACCTTCTGTTCAAGTTTTTGTGACAAGAAACCTTGGTCCCTTCTTGCATTTTATTTTAAAATGAATTGTGGTTTGATGGAAAGCTTAAGAATAATTAACTTGAATTTTGATATTAGTTAATGTGGGAATGAATTGCCTTATTTCCTCCGATAATTTAAGAAATAATTAGAAAATTTTGTGTAGATTTCTGTAGTATTTAATTGCACTGATTTAACTGTCATTATTTAATTCAAAAATTGTGAAACAACATAGTGGCCAAGATGCCGAACCAATATTGAAATTACTCATTGCAGAATGATATTTAATTGATTAAATATAATGAATAATTAAAATAGGTACCATCTCATAGGTATCAGTTCCTTTTTATTTCTAGTTAAATTTTAGGGAAATACATTGGAAAAACATATTGTAATTTCAAGGACTAAATATGATATCTTTAGGAAATAATTTATAAATGGATTTTTTTCTATTTTCAAAAGGCAAGAAAAGTGGTTTTATGTATTGCTCTTTAATTTTAATAGATTTTTTCCAAAAATTTTGACTATTTTGGATTTGACTTTTTTTGTTGAAATACATGCAAATTTCCATAAGCTATCTTAGCCGCTAATATGTGGCATCTTACCCACCCCATCAAGTAGGATGGTCCAAAATTAGAATTTTATTTTTTTATCACTTGGTTATTTTTGAATAAACATTTGACTGAATGATAGCAAATGATGCGTAAGGCCTTGAAGTCGACGCATATACCAAAATTGAGCTTTTTTTTAATTATTTCCTTTTCAAATGCTCATTTGCCTGAATTATAATTATACGAGTCTTACAAAAAGCAAAAAAAAATTCAACCTACCCATTGGTAAGAATAGATTTCAAGCAAATAATTTCGATTTTATATAAAGATAAGCTGTTTTTTGTAAATTTTTACATAGGATTCTAAAGAATAAATGTCAAAAAATGAGCAAATTTTTAAATTGTAAGGTTAAAAAATTTCATATTTTAAATTTTTATTTGTTAAGTTTGTTAGACGTGTTACTGTTAGGTGCATTTAATTGCATCATAAAACTGCTGAAACCGAATCATGCAAATTCAAGAGAAAATATTTTTGATTTTTCCTGCCCCCGCAGCCTATACGAAGTTTATGGCATTGGTTTATCTTCGTCCGATTTACTTACTTGCATTTCATTAAAATCGTGTAACTGCATCGCTGTGGAGAAATCCAACAGCATGTGCGTCAGATTTGGGCATTTATTGGATAGCTCGTGCAGAACGGTGTGTGTAATTAATTCGATTGGCAATTCGATATAGGTTAACGATGGACCGAAACGAATGCTGCGTGACATAAAATAACACGAATATTGGTGATTAATAAAAACGCTAGATATTATTGCGTACCTATCTTCTATAATGAGCAAGTAGGTAAAAATCAATCTGCAAAAAGAAAAGTTAAACGATTTTCTCACCTTATCAATGCAAGAAGCGATTCTAGAGATCCAACGTGGAGTCCTGACACTTCGGGTCGTAATGAAACGCATTTCCACAGTCTGGTATCGTAGGCGATTAATCGCCATCGTTTGCATACTCTTGCCAGCTGACATATTTGTCGATGACTCAGATACGAGAATATATGCAACAACACTTTATCAGGTAATTTTTCGATGGTCTGAAAGGTGAATAAATAAAATGAAAGTTTGTTGTTGTTTTTATTAGCACCATGAACACAGTAAGTATACTGTACGTATTTGTTATTATAGGTAAGATATAGCACAGAAATGGGTTTAAAAAAGAGAGTGGTTATATAACTTAATAGGAAATGGATAGGATATATATATATATATATATAGGTATATTTCTTTATAAAATTAATTTATAATAAAAACTTTTAAAGTAGTATTCATGGGAATAAAAGGACAAGCGGAAAATTTTTTCAGTAAAATTTAATATTTGTTGTTAACCTACCTAAGTATAAACCTATGTTGAGTTATTTTTAAATTGGAAGTACATAGTTACGAAATTATCAGACTTCGATGTACCCACGAACTATGAGACACTGGAATTTATAACAGGCAAAAGCAAAACCAATAGTATGGTAGTTTTCGTTTGGCAGGGTCAAGCAGCTTATTGTTGATAATCTTATGGCTTTGCATAGTCCAATTTTCGTCTCGGTGTTTATCTTTCTTAAAAGATAGGTGTCGTGGGCTGGTCTCGAGTTTCGAACTTGCGACCTCTAATCGACTGTGAGGCCGAACCCCGAACCAATGCCTCCGTCAAGCGGACCTCTAAACGAACTGAGTGTGTAAATATTAGTCTATTTACTTTTACATCCTAGATTGAGGGAAGATTTACCCAGAGGCAACATAGGCTGTTGTCTGAGGAACTAAATTTTTGAGAATAAAGTAATGTTCTTAAAATTATTATAATATTTTCAATCGTTTGAAAATCGTTGTCTTTTTGTTCAGTTTTAAAAGGCACCGTTGAATCCACTGCCTAGGGTAGTTCTAAAGGTAAATCTTCCGACTGCCCCTATCTAAATCACAGATGAATACTGTCTCAAAACTACATCAATATAATAGCCCCTATGTTGTATTGTATACCAAACAGTGTTTACAGAAGCTATAGGAACAAAAATAATACAGAGTGTAACACAAACTGCGGAACCACACACGTCCGTATCTATTTTTAATGTGGCGAGGGAATGAAGAACATAAAATGTACCTACCTATAAAATTTAAACGTCGACAAGAAAAAAAATAAATAGAAATCAACTGTTTTATACTTCTTAACATGTAATGAACGTATTGATGTGATTCTGCATCGTCACAGGAGCGGAACGAAAATTGAAAATGAATAATTGATAAATATGAACATAATATTGGTAAAAAGGAGCAATGTTTTGATCACAATTTTATTATTTTTATTTTATCAAAATTTGTTGCCAAAGACGTTCATAATACAATAAGTATTTAGAAAATTAAAAAAAAAAAAAAAAATATTTATGTCGTGTATGTAGGTATAGTATTTCTTCCAAGCCATCCAACGCACAACCAATTTTATAAATTTTTAAAATTACAAAGAAAATTCATAAAGAATATCAGATTAAATTCAAAATAAAATTCTGCAATCTATTTGAAATACTACTGTAGAAATTTTTGGTTGCATTTCCAATAGCGAATCTAGAACGTCATTGGAGGGAGGAATGCTAATATTTTGAAGAGTTTGTAACGCCAAAAGAACGGTATATTAAAGGTAATGAAATTATACTAAAATTAGACCTCTTTTTGACGTGTACACTTCTCCCAAGAATTTACTTATGGAAGAACCACAAATGAATTGTTAACAAATATTTTGATTGATTAACACAAATTCCTTACTATCCACATTCTTATGCGAGGGACGTTAACCTCGGTATAGGAGACTTTTTTCAAATGATCAAAACACTGTAAAAGTTATATAGCAGTATTATAATGATTCAAGTTCAACGTAGGAGCAGGTAGGTCTTGGTTAAACAAAGCAACTCAAGAGTCGTATTAATAAATCAACGAACATTTAGTCCTTAGCTGCAGTTATTTTTATATCCTTATTTTAGGATATCGTATATGCGTTATGGTAAGATAGAAATTTACTATGATTGGCTAAAGGAGAAGGAAGAAGAATCGTCGTCTATATTTTAGGGAAATATAATTTAAGGAGTTATGAGTGTATCGGTTTTAATAAGGTCAAATACCATTGTTTACTTTTCAAATGGATTTCATACATCACATATTATTCCCATAAATAACTGATCGGTTTTGTTTCAAAAGAAGAAGAAGAGTCAATGGAATGTAATAATTTCAGTATTAGATAAAAATAATTACATCTGGGTGGAATTTAGTTCCAGATATGGCCAACTATATTCGTTACAGAACTGACCTTTTTTTTTCGCTCTTCAACAAATTTGGATTTTTTTTTTTACCTTGATACTGTGTCCTACTTTCATTTTTTGCTTCCTTTCATTTTATGCTATTTGAGGGAAATTAGAAAATTTTTCCATTTCCCCCACCCTAGACTCACCAATGTGCATTTCATAGGAGATATGCAAATTGTTTTGTAGGTATGGTAAGTGGGCACATACCGTATAAGGGCATAGATAGGTCCGTTGTAAGACGTGTCCACATACTCTTAGTGGTCTCTTCTGACCTCCATGAACAAAAAATCACTAAAACTGACAAAAATACACAGTTTTTAGAGGTTGAACCTTTTTTCTTTACTAAGAAGGGTCCAAACCTCCAGGACAACTCTCCTTTCATATACGCCCTTGATACAGTAATTGCAAATAAACCTAAAATTGGTTTTACTCAGTAAAGAATCCAAAACATCATATCAGGAGGATATTTTGGGAAGTTCAAGTTTTTGCTGTACTTTTCAACAAATTTTGACTGTATTTATTTAAATTCCATGTGTCATATTTTATTTTTTCAAAAAATTCGTGTCAATGGAAGACATCAAGCCCATTTGCCAAGGAATTTTAGTAAAAATCTGATTTATGTAATTGACTGTGACATAATAATTGTACGTTATACAGTAGGTATACAATAACAAATATCACTTTTTTATTAGGCATCAGATTTACTTTTTTTTCTGGTTTAGGGAGCCCTCGTACTAAATTCCTCATACTAAGTGCTAACCAATGGCTACTACTTAGATTTTTCCCATATGCTACAGACTTTGTACACTCAGAAAGAGGAATATTAGAATTTAGAAATTATATTTCACTTTGATTTTTAGGTTTGATCAGTTTGTGAAACTTCTGTGTGTTTTAAAAATTTCTTGTGTGTTGCAAATGTAACATATGCAACACAAAAGTTCCCCCACTGTTGTTAACCATACTTAAAATTTCCAAAATTCCCCAATGCATGAGTGCTAATTACAGTTAAAACCGAATATAGCATAAACATATTTCTGCTTGTAATCTGTACTTTTTCTCTCATATTTTCATGTCAAATAGTCATAGTGCAGTGTGATGTGAAGCAACCTAAAACAATGTTAACACTTACAATTAAATTTTGCAAAAGTGCCGGGAGATTTTGATATATTGAATTTTTTTGAAATCATTGCCAGTAAAAACAAAACTGTAAATAAAATCCGTCTGACAGTTGGTACACGTACTCGTATGATAGAGAAGATAATTATTGAAAATGTTTTAGCACTTCCAATACTTTTTTACCAGGAAATACCTTGTAAATTCTTCGAAAGTATGCTATTGAAATTCTTCCCGATTATTACTAACCATTTAACAAGTTTGGTTCTGTCTCTATTATTTTTACGTATATTCACACCAATAAACGAAAACTTCCTAATCTAGCCGAAAAAATTTCAAAAAAGAACAATATGGATGATTTTAGTAATTGAAAATCATAAGTGCATAAACCCATAAATTGATAAGAACTTGGAAATAATTGAACAAATTAAAATCTTTCGGCGTTTTTGCTAAATTCAATCATAAATCTATGTTTTAATTGCATTTAACATTTTTGCAGATGACAAATTAAGAACCTGGTAATTTTAATTCCAATTAACAGTGTCGTATCTCCCCTTATAAGGGTTTGATCTGAGTTTTTTTAGTCAATATGTACTACTTCAATAGTTACCATAATTATGACGCTAAATGAAAAAAAAAAAATTTTTTAATATTTTCAATTACCTCGTCCCCAAGTTTGGCCACTTTAAGGTTTAAAAGTGATTTACATATTGGGGGAGAGGAATTGACAACATCCTCTGTATTTTCACTTATGGTCAGCTGAAGTATTTCTATACCGAAAAAAATTATATTTTAGACTACTCATTAATCAAAAAGTTTCATCTTACCTACCTTGAAAAATTTCTGGGAAATCTTTGCTTTTGATTACACCACCTTTTTTAAGGGAATAACAAATGATTTTTTCAAAATTTATTGTGCAATTTTACTGTGGATGCAAACAAAATTAGTCTCAAATAAATAATGAATAAGGGGGAAAGGCTGTTAAGAGAACACACGTGGGTAAGAGTACGCACTTCAATTACTACTCTATGGCTGCACTAATCTAAAATATATCAAATGTCTAATGAACAACCTCATATATAGACCTTGTGTACTAAATATTATGATATTAGGTTTGCTATGTGATTTGTAATATGATAAAACCTGTTTTTGTCTGTTTTTTAACTATTTTCTGTGATAGCATTGTAATACATGAAGGTAATTTTTTTTTTTTTTTCAAATAGACATCAGAAACTGAATAATATCTATTCTGTAAGTATCTAAAAGCATACTCTTGGAATATATTTGGAAAAATTACAATGTCTATTTATTTTTAAATTTTCACAAAACAAGAGTTAGTAAGCTAAGAGTACGCATGTAGTTTAAAGGCAAGGTATCAATGCTCAAAACATGATTTTTTGAAAGAGAAAAGAAGGGGAAGGTGAAAAGTAGTTTATTGAACAAAAATATTTTCATGTATCCTACTCACGAAGAAAATTTCTGAGCAGGAAGAAAATTCAGGAATTATAGCGCTCTGTTAGTGGAAATTGATGGTGTCAATATACAAAAGCACATAATCAGAAAAATAAATTTTTACCAGTCTTTGTTAATAGGTACTCAGATTTTACTTAAAAAAATAATAATGTTTAAAAATTGATTTTACATCAGATAATTTTTTTAAATTCCAATGGTTTTTGGTGTGTTTTTCAAAGTACGTACTCTTTGAAACTGAAGTGAGTACTCTTACCAGCCTAGGCGGGTAATAAGTGTATACATTTGACTTATTTTTTTTAAATTTGAATTGTTGGATTACAAATTAATTTACAGAATTCAAAGTAGCAACAAACTATAGCTAATAGATGAGAGTATTTCACAGGAAAATTTGAAATGGGTGCGATATTAGGGGGCTGCAGAGTTGAAAATATAACACCAAGTGCGTATACTTACCAGCCTTTCCCTTATATTCTATAATACCTGAATAAAGTACACTTAAATGAATGAAAATGTGAGAATATGTGGATACTACAGAATCATCATAATTATAATAATAATTATGTTATTATTAATAGGATAAGGTCACAACACCCCATTTCTCCATTATGCGTCAGAACAGTTGGACGGATTTTTATGAAAAGCGTATCAATGAAAAGGGTTTTATGCCCATAATGCCGGAATGACATTAATATTTTCCAAAATTGGGGTGGGGAATGAATATTAAGGAGAAAAGAGTAAAGGTGTGTCCGCACTAATGGTGCCGCAACGGATGGGCAGATCAATTATTTGCTATCTATGTTAACTGTGCGAGAACTAATCGCACAAACTCAGCGTAAGACAAAAAAAGGTACACGTTACAGTTATAGGTAGGCCTACCGTATCGGCAAATGGACTCCTTGCAACTCCACCATCGTCTATGTACACCTGCGAAGCCTCGAGTGCTATTTGTCCCCAAACCTAATTTCCAAAACGAATATATCTGCACATGAATCGTCATACGTTAAAATTATTCGCTATAACTAACTGAAATTCGCGTCAAAAATTTCCAACAAATAATTTTGATAAGTTATAGTCATTAACCCAATGCCTGTGTGTATTGGGAAAATGATAGAATAATATTATAAAAAGTGTTAAGTTTCATATGTAGGTAAATCGTAAGAACTTCGCAATATAGATGAAAAAATATACAGGTTAGGTATTTGTAATTTAAAACGAACATCTGCAGATATATCCATTTTGCGCTGAAACACCCACTACTTTTTGAATAAATTCCGCGAACGCTTGCCACTACACTGCAAGAAATCGATCATAAATTCGGAAAAATTTGGTAGTTCAAGGAGAAAAAAAAAAAAAAATCAAGAAACCAAAATATGAGAATATCGTCTTGAACACATGCAGACGGCTAATTTCCACGCACAAATGTTGGCACTAAAATGAATTTCATGTATTCACTGTCCCACATATTTCACAAAATTATATTCCAACATTTTGTAATCTGTACATATTGTTACAATTCTGCATTATGTGTACACAATTTCGGTACCAGGTGGACTTATTTTTAACTCTATCTCGTCCCCTCTTCAATTCAAGTGGGATTCAGTTAATTTGTTTCTTTTATGTAATATTGTTTTGCTTACATCTATTATAGCTCTGTGGTTTCATTGTTAATTTTTTCTGGGATTGGAATCATTTAAAAGAAGAATGAAGAAGCTGTAGTTCACCTTCCTTTCATCCCCAAATCGTGTTTAATGCTTGTGAATTTATATTTATTTAAAAAACATGTGGGTGACGTATACGTATAGATACGGTAGGCATTTTTGGGGCTAAGTAAATTAATGTTCCGCGCAAATATCATGGGTGAGTTTTCTGGGGGTTTACCTCCTTTGTAACAAAAAAGGCCCAACATCGAAAAATAAAAGGTATTTATCAGTGATTGTGAAGATGTGATAGAGAGGAGAAGAGATTCCCACAGAAGTGTAGACCTTCTCCCTTATAATGAAGCTATGTATTATCTTGCCATATATGTTAGAACACACTAGAAAAGCATTTTATTTTCTGGATTCCTCGCTCCTAGAAATATAACTTAAAACTATCCTGAAGATTCTGAATAAAATGATGTGGGACCACCCGGGGGTCATCTTCTATTATTGAAAAAAAGTTCATCAGAATCAATGTCATGAACAAAAACAAAAATTTATGCTGGAACAAAAATATAAGAAAAAAAAAATAGTCAACTGTATAAATATAGAATGGAATTGATAACCTCTTCCTTTTGTTAAAGTCCGTTAAAAATAGTAAATTACTATAAAATGGAGAAAAGTAGGCCAGCAACTGTAAATAAGTTGCAAATGTTACAGCATGATCCAAAAGCGATTGCTATAATCGCACTTACTTTTCAATTCTGTGTAGTGTGGTACTTATTTTATTAAATATTCGAACAAAATAATTAAGTGAAAAACGTGGAGTTCTCTTCTTTTTCTCAATCCCAAGTCATACATTCCTGTGCACTATTTTTACTTGTCATATAAACCTGCACATATGATTATTATAAGCTTTCACGGCACTCACTACATCGAAATATATGACATAATGGAAGGAGCATTAAGTTGAAAAAATGCAGGAACGAGTTAGAGAAAGAATGATAAAAAAGTACTACTATCTCTCTTTCTCTCATAGTATGTATTATAAACAGCTGATGATAAATCAGAGGAATATACTGTGGTAATGAGCTTTAATGTTCATTAAAGCTTTTTAAAAGTGTATTTATTAATTCAAAATGAATTAAAAGTAAGTTTCACATTTGTAATGAATAATTTTTGTTCAGTAAAAGTTGTTAAATATTTACCTCTGCTATAATTTTTGATGTTTCTCAAATGTTTCAATTATACAATGCCACACTATTGCTCTGTTTTTTGCACATCTTCTGGCAATCTGAATCCTGATATTTCCTTTCATAGGTAAATTATTCAGTGTTCGTTACACAGTGATTTTAATTGTGCTTTTTTTTACTGCATTTTAAGCAATAATTTTTCAAATGTAGTAATTCATTCAATATAAACTTACAGATTTCCATCAAAAGAGAAGGATAAAGATCATTTCAGCAAATGGCTTCATGCAGTTAAATGTAAAGATTTTATGAAGAGGAACCCATTAAAGGTATTTTGTGAAAACAACAATGAATCACACAATCAAGAAATATAAAGTCAGAAACATTACAACTTATTCACCTTTCTGTTAACGTTGCATTCATTTCTACTGCTTAAAGATGACAAATCTCTTCATTTTAAACCAATTAAAAGTACCAGAATTTCATTTAAGACACTTGAAATAAAAAATCTGCACTTTTAACTAACTTTCATGACAATGTATTCTTCTGATTTATCATCTGTTTATCATACACACAATGAGAGAAAGAGAGATAGCAATACCTTTTTATCATTCTTTCTCTTTCTAACGCATTCCTGCCAGCCAGTTTACATTTGGCTTATGGGAAGTACTCTTTCCATTATATTATATATTTCAATGACTCACTACAGCTCATATTATGTTTACAACCAACAGCGCCACTTGTCATTATTACCTTTGATAATCACTATGTCAGTACCATGATTGTTTTACAGTGTTGCCATTACCAGCAAAGAATAAAAGCTCATCTTTAAAAAAATTCTTGTTTCTACATTAAAAAAATGAAGAAAAAAAAACGTATATTTAGTGATGGAAATAATACTATTGACCTATCGAACTATCGATAATCCAATAGTAGGGGTTGTAACAAAAACATTTTTGTGGCTACTGGTTACTGGGAACCAATAAAGAGCTGCATTGATTGCTGGTTCTAGTTATTGGTTAAAAATGAGCTTTTTTGGTTACTCTTTATTGTTCTAGTTGACTAAACCAACTTTTCTGGTTATTGGTTGTGGTTACTGGTTATTGGTTGAGAAATAATTCATGATGAAATGGATAAAAAAAATTTTCTCACGGTCAAATTATCAATAATTGATAATCTTCTAGGAAATAATAAGTAATTTTTGAAAAAATACTTAATAATTTCAATATTTTTGAAAAACCAATTCTTTCTGGTTATTATTTGGGTTAACGGTTTTAGAATTTTGTTGAAATTGGTTGTTGGTTATTGGTCAGATAAACTATTTTTGTTTTGGTTACTGATACCCAAAACAGTGGCGTCAATTTTTTAAAATTTTTAGAGGTTATTGTTCTGGTTATGGTTTTGGTTACAAGCCCTATCCAATAGTAGATCAATGAAATATCGTTGCTGATAGTTTTTGTGAAAATATTCGCTTTGGTCTTATTTTAAAAAATTAGACCATTCTTATAGTTTATTTAAAAAAATTTCTAAAATTTTTATATCCTTCTTCGAGCTTGATAAGAGAAAATTAGTTAATTAAAAAATTTTTTTAAACTATAGATACTATAGATAGTTTATATTTTTTACCATTGATTAATCTATGAAAAAAAATTTTGGATTATCACCAATACTAGAAAAAATATCGTCTTTCACAATTTCGTATAATAGTTAACAAGAAATTGAAGCAAATTTCGCAACCTTTTCCTTTTTGTCTTTTTTATTTTGTAATCGATGTTCTTTTTTGTACTTTTATTATTTTCAGGCCCGGTAAAATGCTACTCAATCAAGATTCATATTAGAATGTGGGGCTGTACCCCCAAAGCTCGTTTATTCTTTTTATTTTTCCATCCTTTTAAACATCCCAACTCACTATTCTCACCTAATCTTTCAACTAGGTACCACTATATAGATTGCTCAGAGTATGAAGTACAATAAAGGACTTGCGTCTTTCTAAACATTGTTAGGAGAAATGACATCACTTTTGAAATTCAGTCCTTACTTCTACAGTACCCACTAAATTGAAATTTGTTTGCTCCGCATTCAGATCTATCGACAATAATCTTAAATTTTCTGTTTCAATAATTGAATTAAGTAAATGAATAAATATAATTATTAATGCAGAAACCACAAATATCCTACATTTTGTAGATAAGAATGAGATTGAAAATTATACGGCTCCATAGGAGTGGGCATATTTTATCTCGAGAATGGTGCCCCTTTTTGTTTTGCATCCATCCTCTATTACACTGAATGTACTTTGTATAGTATAGATGAAGACATAGAAAAGAAAAAACAACCCACCTCAACTAATCACACCTAATTTCCAAGCAAAGTCCTATACAATACGAGGAATATGTCCACTGTCCAAAATAAACAAAGAATTTTAAAAAAAACATGCTTAGTGTAGCTGTTAGTTTTTCCCCGAAGCCATTAGCTAATAAATTCCTCCTTAATAAGCCATTACTTTTAATTAGCCAAATCAAAATTTTTATTATCCGGAAGTTTATCTTTTAGTTAATAAAATCTGGCTAATTTCAAAGGTTAATTTCGAAGGTAATAATTATGAAAAAAACTCAAGCGGACTGAAAAAAAAAAATTACATTCTTTAAAATTAACGAAAAGGATTGAGGAAATATCAACGAATTTCAAATATTAAGCGATTTTAGTAAAATTCGCCTTTAACTCCCCTGTTAGCGTAAGCCAATGAATCGATTGGTCATTAACATTAGCTTTTAGTATTACAATTTCGGAAGTTAGCTTTGGAGGTGGTTTTTGGCTTTTTCAATTGGCCGAGCACCCCTGCTTTTCTCCCTCTGATAACATCGTTGGCAAAAGATGAAGAAAAAAGCTACGTCTAATTTGCATTCCTCTGGTTGGTAAAAGTGATTTTTTGCAACACTTGACTGAAAAATACGTTTTTTAATGCCCCTTAACTGAACAAAAAAGAATCAAATTTCTATATAACGCGAAAAAATATTGTTGGGTGTATGAGCACTTTTACGGCTCGACAACTTTTTGAGTTTTTTGTTTTCTTAAAAGTAAAATTATTAAGTTAATTATTCAGTTCTAAAAATGTTTTTTAAGTCTATTTTTCTGATGTTGGGGGAGTGAGAAAGGTAAGATTTTTTGGTTTAAGAAAATTAAAATTATCAATTATTATTTGACTCTAAAAAATTTCCAATTTTTTTTGGAGGGTAAGTTTATTTAAAAAACTAATGTGTTACATGCGTGCAGAGTAGATGATTGATATTCGTGTGATGGCAGCACTTATATTCGTGCTGAAAAATTCACACTCCAATCAAAATCACATACTTTTTTGCACTGATATCACCAAATAGCTATCTTTACATTTTTCTTTTTATAAAAAAATAAAAAAAGAAAGAGAAAAAAACCCGTAATATTTAATCCGTTAAAATACCTACAGAATATTACATGTATTGACTGAAACCTGAAAGAAAGGTTCCTTATAATTAGTGAGTAATAATTCATTGTTATTTTATTTAAATGACAATATTACGACATAAAAATTAGAAAAAATAGCTTGCTGTTATAAAGTTCAAGGGCGTAGATAGCTCCGTCGTAGTGAGGGGATTTACAAATTCTCAGTGGTCTCTTCAACCCCCTTCCTAACTCAAAATCACCCAAAAACACACTACTTTTATAATTATAATCAACCTTATTTTCTTGGTTAAAAGGAGTCCACACCCCAAAGACAGCCCCCTTATCTACGCCCTTGATTAAACTGAAGAATTAGTGGAAAAAAAAAAAAAAAACATTAAAATTGTATTTTTTTCCTAAAAAGAGAAATCATATAATTATGAAGATGGCTGTGTTAATAGGGTTGCATAAGACACAAGCAGAGGAGCATTCTATATGCAGATCGGGTTGGAAAGGTTCAATAATTAATACATTGAATACCGTTCTGTTAATATGATGATCACCTCTTGTTTCTAATGTGCTAAATACATTTGTCGTTACATCCGAGGAGAGTTGGCCCCACGAGTCCATAGTATCTGATCGATAAAATTTTTTAATTAAAGTAGGTAGGCACATTAATTAATACGGTACATTAGAAATTAATTAAAATTTTATTCAATTTCAAACAACAGTCAGTGATACATTTGCTAGGTGTTTTATTTTCTAAATTTCACGAATATTTATGAATCATAATTTCTGTAACATACCTGAAAAGTGAATTTTTTATTTTGTATCATACGTGCTTATAGGGAGTAAAAGTTTAAAAAATATTTCCCTTTATCTGGATTTTTTACTAACGTATAAAAATTCATTTACAATGATTCAATCACATTCACATGTTTAACGACGAAAATTACGAAAGGAATACTTAAGAGATATTTAAAAATGCGTGTTAATTGGTGACAAGAAAATTCTTAAATGAGTTGAGAAACTAATGTCCTCTAATTAATTGCACATCGAATCCAGACGAATTCGACGACAAAAATAAAATCAGCCCGGCAGAATTCAGAGTACCTCGAAAGTGAACCGATTAAAAAAAATAATAATGTACTGGGATTCGTTTATTTGCAAACGCAGGAAGATGGCAATTAGCTCTTGGCTAGCAATCGACTTTAAACAATCGACGTGCGTACGCTCGTCCATCAACGCGCAAATATCTATGCCAATATTTCCGAAGTTTGGAGAATTTTTTTCGTCGGAGGTTCAATTGTAAAACTTAATCAAAGTTGAAAAGAAACCGAGCGAAGTATTACAAAAAGCTGCCTCATATGAAAAAAAAAGTTACGAAAAATTAAAAAATTAAATGCAGCTGTGGGTCTCTAAATTCGATTTATTTATTTTTTTTCGTATATGCATGTTATGTAATGGTTCTGTACAATAGGTACCTATTCAAAATTAAAATTACTATAGTAGGTATTCTACGATGCTACATACCGTATTATGTCTTTTTCTACGACTCGATTTTCGATTTTCATCGTAAGTTAAGTCACTTTGACTCGCATGAAGTTTGGCTGTTTCAAGATTTAATGTATTCCACACGGATTGTCTCCTGTCCATGTTTTTCTTTCTACAGCGAAAATACTTACATGTTAGTTAAATTCGGAAAATATATTTTATTAGCTTCGTTCGATCTTAATAACAACACGTAGGTAGACTTAAAGTATTTGTTGATATCGATCATGATCACTCTGCCTATTTTGTTATTTACGTACGATAGCTCAACAGAAAAAATAAAAACGTTCTATATTTTTATATTCGTTTATTTATTGAAATGTTCGTAAATATTATTGTAGTACGCATATACAGTGTGAAAATGAAAATTAATTCTCTCTATCTCTACAGTGTTATGTAGTAGGGAAAATAAAGTTCATAATTACCAGCCGAAGTTAAAATATCCACATTATTTTATGACGAGGTGCGATAAAATAAGTCACTCTGTTTTGGATTATCCCACCTTTTTGGCAGCTAATAAAGTTTATTGCACCTAACAGAAATTAAAAATTTTTTGGATGCATGGACACTCCATCACGTGACACATTACCATTATTTGTTGAACCATCAGATGCGAAAAGTTTTGAAGTTCATTTGTGTTATCTCTCGCTTCACTTTTCGTTCATATACTTGAAATTCCCCTCCAAAGCTAAATTTATACTGTTTCTATAAATGACGTGCTTGTTAAGGAAATACGTGCCAAAAAATGCGTCTATATACGACTATTAGAAATCGAAAATACTTATATAGTTTAGAGAAGATCTGACGTGTAATTATTTTTAATACAAAAACTGCGATAAAGGGAAGCTTCAAAGTGGAATTTTGTTTCCTTTAAAATGAACTTTATTAAATTATTTATTATAAAACGTTTATATACTAATGAAAACAAACACATGAAACTCTTTTAACTGAATTATATTACAATTTTTCCCGAAATTTCTCAATCAGAAATTTAAAAAAAAATATATATAATCTTACATACATTTTAAAGACATGTCGAACAGTTGTGCTACAGATGCGGTGGGTGTAATATAGACCATATACCTAAATAATCATAGTTATTAATGAATGCGTACCGTATATAATATGATCAAAGGGTGTAGCAAATATATATTTTTTGAGTACCTAATCTCAAACGTAGGTATAACCAAAATTATTTTGTATTATTAATTCATAAAAATATTGTTGCAACTTTGTGAAATTTTTTTTTTTTTTGCAAAACCGACATTTTTATTTTTGTCATCGTTTTTAAAGTGAATCGAGAGAATAAAAATACAAACATGACCAAACTGAGCCCGAAACAGAGATGCTAGTTGATCAGTATATAGCTGTCACTAATAATATTGATAAAATTTATACATTGATCTGGATCAGTTACTTTGGCAGTGATCTACAAAACATTATGCAATTCTCTCATTCCTGAAGTATAAAGATCGTTAACGACGGGATCAGCGATAAAATAAACCATCAACTTATACTACAATTAATTATTACACATTCTTATAATTAAATACTTAGGTATGTCAGGTCATTTATTATTGTTTTTTTTAATTTTTTTTCTTTATGTTTTTCATTCAATTTTCTAATTATGTGTTTTTTTACTTATGATAGCATTAACAATATTAATTGTGTTCAAAAGTAATGGTCTTGGATTTTTTTTTTTTTTTGGAAGGGGGTTTCGGCTGGCTTATCACTGAATTTTTCATTCAAGTAGGTAATTAAAAATCAATGTTAAAAATTTATTTTTCACGGAGCGCAGTAACAAACAAGCCAAATTAAAATTCTTTCACCCGAAAATATTGATTGATTTGATCTGAAGAAATATTATTGCCAAAAACTTATCTGGGCTCCCCGATTTAATTTTATGAATGGCCGGGGTACGCTGTAGGTTTTGTCGGCTCGGGGAATCGAACTTGGGACCTACATATTCGCCAGCTAAAAGCGGTGAACTTAACCACACGGCCATCTCACCGCCGACTATAACTGGCAAATGTATTTTATATTAGACAGGGTATGGTGGTTCCCACACACTCCCCCCTAGAGAGACTCAATACGAGTTGAACGACATTAGATGCTGTGGGAGGTTGGGCTGAATCAGAAATGCCTCTTATACCTATACACACAGGCTTATACTACTTATACGGGTTCTATTTCCACTATATAGGGCGCCATCTATCAGCAACTCAAGTTAGGAAGGAGAGTTGTGAGTTCCACCATGCACCACTAGGGTGCGTGTGTGTCCAGCACACATCAAGGGTCACCAGATGTAGGTTTTGTCGGCTCGGGGAATCGAACCTGGGACCTACATATTCACCAGCTAAAAGCGGTGAACTTGACCGCACATCCATCTCACCGCCGACTATAACTGGCAAATGTATTTTATATTAGACAGGGTATGGTGGTTCCCACATACACGTTTTGACGTTTTGTGGAGGCTCCCACCCTAAAGAAAACAAAAAAAAAATATTTTCCAATAAATTTATTTGCAGCAACACATTTTAAAATTGTTATTAACCTTTCATTTTAATTGAGGAGGTAGATACAATACCCATTTTATTGTGGGACCCTGAGTGCGAGCTTCAACCCCCCAAAATCTGGGTTGAAGATTCGATCTAGATCATTTACAGTGATTTGTGCTTTTTTGGTTAAACAACCCCACTATTACAGTACCGAATGCCAATTTGCTAGCCTTACTCAGGCACATTGAAAATAATGACAATTTTTTTTTTTCAAATACTTGAATTAAATGAAAAAATAAATGTAATTATTAATTCAGAAACCATAACCAACATGAATTTTTTAGATTTAAATGAGACTGAAAATAGTATAGTTCGGTCAAAGTGGGAATATTTCATCAAAAAACTGGTGCCATTTTTCCTCTCACGTGAATCCCCTATTATATTAATTAATACTCTGTATTTACAACAATATCATTTCCAATAAGAAATAGGTACTTACATATTATTTTTATAGGTCCAGTTTTTTTTCCTCAGTGAAAACATGGCAACCATATCCTGATACTCAGACATTCAATCTCAGGATTGTTGTTTTGTGCCACAGCAATATCAACAAGAGAAACAGCTTTAGGAACAGTTTTGATTGCTTGGATGGAACTCAGTGTGTCAGCTATAACATTAGATTCACTTTGTATGTATTCAAATTTAGGAGCTTACTGAAAAATGAATTCAATTAGACAAGCACAGTGATCAAAAACTTGCTTTTTATCAGTGTGAGTATGAAGGAAATTTAATGGCTTATGGTCAGTACAGACAGTAAATTTTCTTCCTTGAGATGATACAAGAACTTTTCAATGTCTTGTGAGTTGGCATAAAGTTGTTTGTTATAAATGCACCATTTCTCTTGAGTAGAATTGAGATGTTCTGACATGAAACATAGTGGTTACCATTCCAAATCTTTCTTACTTCACTGTTCAAGGAATGTGCCAATAGTAAACTCAGATGCATCAGTAGTGAGTTGTATGTTAGCATTAGATTCTAGAAAGGCTAATTCAATTGCCTTAACAACGTAGCTTTTGCTCACTCATATGAGGATGTGAGCTCATTTGTCAATGTGATTTATGTCTGGTCCTTGCATTTTATATGGCCACACAATAAATCAGTGAGGAGTGTGAAGATGTCTACAACATTTGGAAAACTGTCATATACGAGTTAAACATTCACACTTGTGAATGAAGTTGGGCAATTGTTTTAGATTGTTTGACAAATGGATGGCATCCATAAATTTTCTAGTAGTTTAGAAACCATCTGCATCAACATAATATCCCAAAAATTGGAACTGTGATTTCAGGAAATGATATTTGGGAATGTTGATATGGAGACCAGCAGCATAGAGACATTTAAATGCTGCACGCAGGTGTTCCAAGTGTTCTTCTTCAGACTGACTGAATACAAAGATATCACTAGATAAGAAAAAACATTTGGAAGATCTATAGTATTTCATCTGAAAATTGTTGCTTGCTTTTGGAGCATTCATAAGACCAGACAGCATGTGGAAATGTTTGTAGGGATCAAAGAATAAGATGGTAGCTGTTTTCTTAAAATCTTATTCAGCAACTGTACGAGCAAGATTAATGTTTGAAAACATCAAATGGCCAAGAAGATTTCCAGATGCATCTTCCATGCATGGCATTGGATATTTATCCTCCTTAGTTACTACATTTAAACCATGAAAATCACTATAAATTTGAAATTTGTTAATGTCGCTGCTCATCCTCATAGAAATGACAACTGGTGAGCTCCAGGGTTCTTTTGAGGGCTGGAGGATACCAATATGGATGAGAGTTTTGACATCTTCTTTTAATGTGTGTTGTATTTTACATTGTAGATATCAAGGTTTAGAGAAAACTGAAGGATCAACTGTTTCAATGTGTAGAAAAAGGTTGCATTTGACAGGTGGAATTTTTCCCTACAGTAACAAGACCATTTGTATACAGACCACCTAATTGATCATTAGTGCAGATATATTCGTATACAAACAATTTATTTGTGTGTGCATCTCAAATAAAGCAATATTTAATATCTATATGTTTATTTTGTTTCGTATTTCACTTAGCCAATTTCACTATGGCTAAATAACTGGTTATTCTCATAAATTTTGGTCATATTTGAATGAATATGAAAATCAACCAACAAACATTTAAATCAATGGCCCTCAGTGGTAGGTTTGATTAGTGAATATGTAGGTTTACAGTTATTTAGATTAAATTGTTTGACCACCAATTCAATTAAACTTAGAAAATTATTTGGCTCTCCAAGGTCTTTACATTAAAATTTTTGGCAAATAAGCTACTTAATATCCTGAATCATATTTACATTATCTGATATGAGGAGACTGAGTGAATTACATAATATGTAGGGTGTGCTGCCATAGATGTATGACTTCCCCTTAGGTATTTGCTGCATATGATGATGTACCATTTTTCTTTATATCCATATTTAGGCTTTCTGGAGGACTAGGGAATATACTAATAATTTCCTCAATGTTTGAACTATAATATAAACTAGTTAATGAAAATTTAATTTAAATTTAATTTTTTATTAAAATATCTTTATTTTGTGTTAAACTTAACTATAATAATAGTTTCCAATAAACCTGGGATTCCAATTCAATCTCGAAAAAAAAAATTAGGATCTTATTTAAAATTGAAAAAAATTTAAATTAATTTAAAAATTTGATAAATGAAAACCAAAATTTGACAAAGTAAAGCTATTGTTTGAAAATGTTCAGGTTTGGATTTGAAAAAACCTTGAACAAAGAGAGTATTGTATGTGAAAGAGCAAATCTCAACTTGTCCAACTTAAACAAAGAAGTTTATTTAATCAGATTTGATCTTGTATAATCTTGAATTTTGTGTTATAACCTGAATTTTATGATGAATTGTGAATTTTATGTATGACTATGTGTAATTTTGTAAATTTTTAACTACAAATTTTTATGATCAAAAACATTCTAAAAAATTTTGAGTTCCCTCTACTAAGGAGTTTAATAAATAATCAGAAATTTTTTTTTTGGAATTCCAAGGAATTTTGCTTAATCATTGCAGTTTCTATTTTCAATAATCTCACTAATAACTACCGAAAAAGTTTTGAAATGAATTTCTCCATTAAATATTTCAAACTAGGAAAATTGACAATATTTATGTTTATTCAGATTATTTCTTCATCTTCTAAGATTTTTTCTAATTTTTCAAGATCTTATTTTAAAATTTGAGTGATGCAAGTATATTTTATGGGAAAATTTGCAAACTCACACTAAAGTCTGACCATTCAAAAATCTTTATATCACTCTTTAACTAAGAGAAAATAATTCATTCCCGTGATAACTTCACTAAATTCTTGCTAGATTTAAACAAAAATTTAAACATTAGCTATGTTTGTAATAAGTAAAGGATTCTAATATCTATGATGCTCAATGTCTTATAAACTTACCCAATATATACTCCCTCAAATTCACTTAAAGTACATGTTAATAGTAAAAACGAATTATTTAGTAAAGAAAGAACACTAATTAAAACAAATAAAATGCCATTGGGATATTAACTATTTTAATCATAATAATAGAAAAATTAACAGTGATATTAAGAATGAAGGCATGGAGAGGTAAAAAAAGTGAAGCAAGATAATCGGTATGATAAAGAAAAGGGGTTATAATAAAGTTAACAAAAAAAAAAATGGCATGAGGAGCGCTAACACACTCCCCAGGATGAATACTGGTAGTATTCATGAGCAAAATAATAAAATACAAAAAAAATGAATGATTAATTGTCCAAAGGTAGCGGGATCAAGGACAATATGGCTCTTTTCTTGACATCGCCGTTGAATTTTACGTCGGCAATACGGACTACTTTGTCAGAATCAGCATAAGTTTGGACTACCAGGCCAAGGGGCCACTCGAATGGTTTGGACAATTCAGACTTGACAAATACTATTTGACCGCTGTTTAAATTAGGTATCTTCTGCTGCCACTTGTGACGCTGTTGCAATTGGGATAGATAATCTTTTGACCAGACGCTCCAAAAGGAATTGGCTAATTGGCGCACCAGCGTCAATCGCTTGGACAACGTAATGTCCCAATCGTTAGTGATTACTGGTGGGGTAATGAGTGATTGACCCAAGAGGATGGTGTGAGGGGTTCAGATTCTTGTGAGGGTGTTATGCGATAGCACAAGGGTGCAAATTCAGCACTGCTTCGATTGTTGTGAACAGGGTGTTGTATTCCTCGAATGATAGTACACTACCATGCGTGATTTTGGTAGCGTGGGATTTAGCGGAACGTACGGCTGCTTCCCACAAGCCTCCGAAATTAGGGGCATGAGGCAGGATGAATCTACATTTGAACTGATTGTTTATGGAAAATTTGATGCATTTTCCACGTTCTAGTTCGAAATATGTGTTAGCGCCTTTAAAGTTGGTACCGTTGTCTGAGTAAATTTGGCTAGGTATGCCGCGTTGGGATATGAATAGTTGAACGGCTTCTAAAAACTTCGTTGTGGTTAAGTCGGAGACTATTTCCAGGTGTACTGCTCGAACAGTGAAGCAGACGAATACAGCCAAGTAGATTTTATAGTAATGGGTGGTGCGGTTTGCAACGCATTTGCAGGTAAAGGGTCTGGCAAAATCGACGCCAACATGAGTGAACGGATGGGATATAGAGACTCGTTTTTTGTATAACTGACCCATTAGCTGGACATGATGGTCAGTTCGTAAACGAGCGCAGGTTATGCATTTGCGCACCACTTTTTTGATTAATTTGGAACTACCACTGGTAAACCAAAATCTGCTAGCGAAGAACGACAGCAAAAATGACTTGGAAGCGTGTAGGTACTTCTCGTGTATGTGACGAACAAATAGGGTTGAAAAGTGCGATGAAGCTCTGAGGATTATTGGATGTACCCTTTTGTACGGTAAATCCATATTTTCCAGATGTCCGCCAACACGCAGAACATTTTCTGTGTCTAGGAATGGCGTTAGTGACTGTAAAATGCTCTTCTTTTTTATTTTTTCAGAAGACTTCAACTTAGAGTAATCCTTGTAAAACGAGTCCATTTGGCTGATACGTACAGCGATGTAGAATGCGTCATTGAACTCGTCAATCTCGATCAATAGGGAAGATTTAGGTTTTTGACGAATGATGCGCAGCAAATACACTAGCACGCAAACGGATTTGTTGAATGACGAAAAATTATTTAATGGGTTTTTGGGTTTAAGGACGTTAAAACAAACTTTCGTTTTACGTTTCTCAAGCAGTGCTTGAGCATCGGAATTGGGAATGGAATAATAATCGAACAGATTTGACTGCAACAGGAAGTCAGGACCACTGAGCCACTTTTTGGTTTGTAGGACTTGATTAACGGTTAAGCCTCGGGTTCCATAATCGGCAGGGTTGTCGAGTGTTTTTACGTAGTGCCATTGGGTGAACAGCACAATTTCAGTTATTTTTTGCACTAGGTTTCCAACAAAAGTTTTCAAATTGGAAGAGGGTTTGGATAGCCAGCATAACATTACTGACGAGTTGGAAAACGCATGAACATTTTTTGACGGGATATTTAGATTTTGGGATACTCGTTTTACTAAATCTGCAAGTAATTTAGCAGCTTGCAATTTGAGTTTTGGGATCGTAAGTGAGCAGATAGGAGCAACTCACGTTTTTGAGCAAACGAATTTGATGCTCACCTCGGAGGTTTTGTTGAAGGAGCGCTTGTAGAGAACGACGCAATAGGATTTTACACTGGCGTAGCAAAATGCGATTAGTTTGCAAACATCTGCGTTGAATACTGAGCGATGGATTTGAAATGACTTCAAATTTTCTAGGTTGCGCATGGAATTGATGAATAAATCGCTCAATGGTTCGGAAACTGCTTCATCCCATGACGTTCCCTCCAGCCAAACTTTTTGGAGGATCCCTTTGCCCCAAATCAAAACAGGAAAGACAAATCCCAGGATGTCAAATGTTTGGGAGATGTAAGAGAGTATGAGACACCACGTTGGTTGGACATCTGGTGAAAAGGATTCTGTGTTTAGTTTTATGTTGAATACATTGGATTTTGGGTTCCAGGCAATTCCACAGATTGCCACATTGACAGATTTATCGTCGAGGTTTACAGAATTCGGATCGAGTGCTTGTAATTCGGTTGGAATGGCTTTTAGCAGATCGAGGTTGTTAGAATTGTATTTATGAAGATCGTAACCTCTCTCCTTGAGAGCATTATGGATTGTGCTTTGTAGAGACAGCAACGCGGATAGCGTATTGGCACCAGCTGATAAATCGTCCATGTAGAAGTTTTTGCGGATGATTTTCACTGCATTTGGATTTGTTTTGGAGACTGCATCAGCGATGAGTTCCAAACATTTTGTCGCTAAGAACGAAGCGGGTTTTGTTCCGTATGTAACGGTATTGAGTTCGTACTCTTGGATCGGATTGGTTGGATTTTCACACCATACGATGCGTTGCATGCTTCGATCTTCGGGGTGTACCCAAACTATACAGTACATTTTTGAGATGTCGGCACAGAAGACAAATTTGTAGGAGCGCATGGTGACTAAGATGTCGAATAAGTCTCGTTGTAGGGCTGGGCCACACATTAAACCAGCATTGCGCGACAATTGTCCCTTGGAAGATGAGGAGGCGTGGAAGACAACTGGTAATGGAATGCTGCTACTTGAAGAACATAGTATGCAATGATGAGGGATGAAATAACTAGGGATATTGGTAGGTTTTGAAAGCATCATGTGACCCAATTTGATGTACTCATGAATGAAATTGATATATCCCATTCTTAACTTGGGATTGGGATTACATTCAGAGCATTGGAGGCATGATAAAGCAACGTGCTTATTATCAGCGATGGTGGATTTGTCGACCTTGAAGGGCAACTTGACTACAAGTTTTCCATCTGGAGCAAATGAGTAGTTGTCGAGGAAGTGGCGATTGCGCTCTTTGTCTTCATTGCGAACAACAGTAGCGGCATTCACGTCTTCAATTTCCCAAAATTTTTGGAGTTGGAACTGAATATTAACCACGGAAAGATTACAAAATTTTGTGGTCACGATATTAGATACCAGTTGACTTACAGGACCGGATACAGTCCAACCAAAGTGGGTGTCCTTAAGGAAAACTCCTTCAATTTCTATTTTACCACTCTTAGTGCATTGTTCGTAATATTCAGCACCGAGTGATATCATCACTAGGGATGTTGATTTCGGAGATTGTGTATTCTATGTCTGCTATATCGAACTTTTTGAATTTTTTGTACAGGACTGGAACTGATAGTTGCTGAATACGGTATCCGATGGCACTTGATGGGACGACATCAGCTTCAATATCTATTTTGAAGTCTTCCAGGCAAGAAACCAATCGGATGATACATCCCTTCCACGTAGAAATAGATGCGCCACCAAAACTGGATATGGATGATTCAAATGTTAATGTGGTGGTGGGTAGTTTGTATCGATTTACGAAACTTTGAGATACAGTGGTAGCTTGAGAACAGCCGTCTAAAAGAGCGCATCCAAGCCCTTGAATTCCACCGCACTGAAATTTGACTGTGATAGAGGGAAGTAAGATAACCTTCTTTTGGAGTTGCGTCAAATTACACGACTTGTCCAAATTTGTATTGGTTGATGTCGAGCTGGAATTTTTAGCACCGGGTTTGTGATCGAAATGTAGTACCATTTGATGTTTTTTGTTACACAATCTACAAGTCTTTGGATGAGTGTCCAACGTAAAAGCAGTTGGCACACATTTTATTTCTACGGATAATTTCGTAGCATTCATTCGGGGTGAACTTGGCAAATTTCTCACAATCGCTGATTTTGTGGTGAGCATTACAAACAACTCAGGGATGGGATTTAACGGTAGGACTAGTGGATGTGCTGAATGATTTCTTTTCCTTGTCCTTGATGAGTTTCTCAGACCTTGATTCGGGTTTGCGGTCTTCTATTAGAATCGCACGTTTGGAGATAAAATCACAAACTGACTTATATGTGTAGAATGCCTTACTGCGGGTTTTGGCAGTGTTTTCAAAATCGTGTTTTGAGCGGGGATCTATCTTGGAATACAGCATATACGCTAGAATGGACGATCAATTTTCAGTCGCTTTGCCCAAAGCTTTCAGATTGCAAATTGGTAGATCGAAGTTGTTAAGAAGGTCGGGTAATTGTGATTTGGTTTTGATTTTTTCGATGGAAAACAAATCCTTAAAGTAGGATTTTATGATAGCTCAATTGTTGTCAAAACGAGATAACAATCGATTCCGCGCTACGAGGTAGGATTCGTCGTGCAGATGAACGTCTTTGATGTACTTTTCAGCATGGTCTATCATGCTCTGCTTTAAGTATGTCAATTTTTGTACGTTGGAAAGGTTGGGATCGTTATGAACCAAATTCAGGTATAATTCCTTAATTGCATCCAATTTTTACGATCCCCATTGAATTTTGGAATATTAAGTTTTTCCAACTTGGGTTTATGAGAGTTGCTAACATTAGCGCTTGAAACGGAGGAATTCAAAATGGAATCTCAGCTAACAGCATCGCGTAGCGAGTTAATAATGGTTTTAGCCTTGCCGGACAAAGAACAAACGGCATTGGTTACCTCGCTCAAGTCTTTTAACAAGGCCTCTTCCATTAAATCGGCTTCCTTGTGCTTTTCATCCGTTGTCCGATCCAAGAATTCAATAGCGGCATCAACAGCATCGGAATATTTGGTTTTGGAATCTTTGAGTTTGATTACAAACTCTTCGATCGTACATACTTGTTCAAGGGAAGGTTTTTTGAGCAACTTGCTTAAGGAATTCTTTAAGCCAGAATACTGGCGCTTAGTAGATCACACATGTCGAAGTGTAGGATCCGTCATCTTGGGATATGGTATAACAGCTCACATTTGTTTACTGTACCACTGCAAACTATGCAGAAATTTTGGATATATTTAGCAGCAAAAATACACATTTTTGTTACTAAATGGTGCTAAATCAGCATTGGATTGGTTTGCGTAATTTTACATTAACCAAAGAGTATACAACGATCAGTCTTCATTTGAATCAACAAAGAAATTATATCTGCCGAAATTAGGAGATTTGGTTGCTCGAATTGTGACGGCGTGAAGAAATATTACACAGGTGGGTAACAAAAATAGGTTTGTATTTGTTTTGGTATACCGAAAAATTATATCTGCCACCAGCGAGGAATTTAGATGACGATTTTGGTTTACGTTGAACACGTAAAAATAATAGAGGCGGTGAATATTGAAAACGGGTACATTAAAGACCAAGCTATATTACTGAGGGATTTATACGAACACAGTTGATAAATGAATAAATAGACGAGTAATAACAGCGGGCGACGTATTTAATTGGACTGGTAATCACAGCAGAAAAATAAAAATATCTTACTGGCGGTAGTTAACTGCAAATGACTGCAATCGATGTAGACTCAACAAAATGAGATAACAGAAGAACCAGCAACAAAAATTAGCAACGTATTTTCAATGATGAAGAATAGTGAGAGATATATTTTCAATATCTAAACGAACAAAACAAACTTTTTATGTTGAAAATGAGGTGAGACACCATGACAAACGTTAATGAATTAACAGTTAAAAACATATTGGAAATGGAATATTGCACGGATAGCTGATTGAAACGTATCCTGCCCGAAGGACCATTTTGTTAATAGTAAAAACAAATTAATTAGTAAAGAACAAACACTAATTAAAACAAATAAAACGCCATTGGGATATTAACTATTTTAATCATAATAATAGAAAAATTGACGAGTGATATTAAGAATGAAGGCATGGAGAGGTAAAAAAGTGAAGCAAGATAGGTATGATGAAGAAAAGGGGTTATAATAAAGTTAACAAAAAAAAAAAATGGAGTGAGGAGTGCTAACAGTACAAGAAGTATATATATAAAAATTATTGAAGAATATATTACCCTTGATCTCTGGAATACTGTCAAATTCTTCCTAAAATAATTTGTAAGAGTTAGGAATTTTGCTGTGTGAAAATAATCTGAATAATCTCACATCCTCTTCAAAAGTACTAATAACTAGATTCATTCGAAACAAAAAAAATGATGATTGACCAAAAAACAATGATCGACTTCAAGAAAAATGATAAACTGGGAACAAAATGGTGATAAAATGATTGATGTTCAGCTATGAAGTCTCCGAAGATTTCAACAAACAAAGAATTTTTCAGAGGTGTTGAACAAAAATTGAACGCTTTCAGTAGCAAACTAACTAGTTTCAAAGTTTACTGAATTCTCACTATAAAAATTGATTACAAATTTGAGTAAAACTGCCTTATAGTAACAGACAATCCAAATCAGTAAAATTGAAAAATAGAGGGTTTCATATATAGCTCGTCAAAAACACCAAATGAATTATTTAAATAATCACCAAAAAAAAATTTGAAAATACGATTCGCTGCCCAAAATTAAATTTCAAAAATGATAATAAAATTTCACAAAAACTGAAGTTAATTTCTCCTTACTGAAAAACCACTGAAAATGAAGTAACCCTTTAACAAAAAAATATACCTTCAATTTCTAATTACAAATATTACAGTAACTTTAGTGAATAATTAAGCTATTTCCTCCCATAGACTTCAACAAATTGAAGCTCCTGCTACCATGAAGTTAAGTTTTTGGATCCAAAGAAAGTGAATAAGTAAATTTGAAATACTATAATACAAGTCCAAGATCATCTGAAAAAGTAAATGAGCGAATCGAGTGGGTAAAGAGAATAGTGTTTACAGTATGTGAGAGGTAAAAGTTGTACAAGTGTGAAGAAATTGTAACTATCAACGGATCGAATTGTATGAAAATATCATGAAAGACTTTAAATGACTGTAGACATCGAACAAGGACTAGACACACACATTACAAACACATAAATAAAACATCAAATATTCACTTTTCACGAACTTTTATTTCCACATAAAAATGGTGGTGTTGTTGTTTCATCAACGTTTGATGAGCGACAAGAGGCACACAAAATATATTATCACAGTTGGGTTTCAAACATAAAATCACAGATTACATATAATACTAAAAACAGTGTTACCACAACAAATGATATGTGAGAATAATAAGCTAACGTATAATATAATTTGCTATCATTCTCACAACAAGTTACTTAACCTGATCAGGTAGTAATGATATTCAAAAGTAGTGTCACTAGTGGACATATAGGTATTAATATTTTAAATGACTAGATTGAATATTAGCGAATAAAACACGAACAACTGTTGATTAGTTTATTGAGAACCGCCATGATCAACGTTTTTCAAAGGACAAATCATCATATCATATCAACAATAATATCTTAGTGATTGAGGTGTACATCGAATAATAACAAACATCGATTATCAAATTATCGATTAATATATTACGTACAGGCATGGGCGAGATCTTTAAACTAAATAATGATGTCAGAATGTGAGTCAATAATAAATTATGCGAGCACAGGTTTGCCACAACAGAAGTATACATTAACACCTCCCCCCAAACCTGCGATAGTTTACAAACAAATCAAGTATCACAAAAGTCACATATACTAAGTGTGCCGTCTCAAAGAAAAATTATGACAATTGTCAACAGGTAAACATAGAACAGTACAGGTATAAATTCATAAAATGTGGTAACTATAGGTTGATCAAAAAAAATATATCACGTGTTAAAATATTGGTGGTTTACATTTAAATACAACACATTCCAAATGAGGAACGACTTAGTAAAAATACATTCAAAAATTAAACAGCGGTATTGTGTAAGTCTGTCGTATGTACAAGGTTAACGTGTCTATTCAGGGACACTAAGTCATTGGACGTTTCAGGTTATGTCAAAAATCGCGGTTAAGCATTCAAGTTAAGCAATGAAGCTCTAAACTTCAAAAATTTTGTACGTCCCAATCCTTTAGTGAACACATCAGCCAACTGGTCCAGGGTTGGCACTCTGTTCATACTTATAATTTTGGCTTCAACGTAATCTCAAACGAAATAAAATTTAACATCGAGATGCTTTTTGCCGAATGAGCCATTGGCAAATTTAATACAGTTATTGTTATCCTCGAATATGAGGCACGGTGACAAAATAGGTACACACATGTCTAATAGAATATTACATATAGCAATAGTGTCGAGTACACAGTCACAAAGAGCAACAATCTCTGCGTCAGTGGTTGATAATGTAACCAAAGACTGCTTTTTGCTTCTCCATAAAATTAAATTGCCATGTACAAAGACACAATAACCACTGACTGACTTTCGAGTATTGGGGCAATTGGCCCAGTCAGCATCAACATATGAAACAATTTGTTTCGAATTAGGAATATGACGATAAATCAACTCTAAATCAACGGTAGTCACTAAGTATTTAAGAGCCCTCAATAAATGCGAATAAACAGCCTTATTAGGATTACATTGAAATTGTCCAAAATAAGATACAGCATAACAGATATAGGGCCTTGTCCTGAGCATAATGTACATAAGACACCCGAGTAGCTCCTTATAACAAGTGCACAATTTTTCATATTTTTCTTTAGTGTCATCAACCAACAGGTATAATTTCTCTTCTATTGGTGTATAAACAGGGTTGCAATTTTTTACTTTAAATTTTTCAGCTATTTTATTTATTAATTGTTTTTGATTTAGTTTTAATGTTCTAGTGTTTTTATTATAAATAATTTGCAACCCGAGGTAAGATCTAACATTGCCCAAATCATGGGTCTTGAAAGTGCTGTTAAGTTTTACTTTAATATCTTTAATTATATTATCATTAGGTCCACATATCAAAATATCATCAACATATACGAGGATGAAAACAGCACCTTCTGGATTTTTATTTGAATACAGACATTCATCATGTCTAGATGGTACAAATTCAATGGAAGTGATGAATTTCTTCCATTTTTCAAACCAGGCTTTAGGAGCCTGTTTTAAACCATATAAAGCCCTATTTAATTTAAGGACCTTCTTTTTGCAATCTACGTTAATATAGATGCCTTCCGGGATCTCTAAGTAGACATCATCATGCAATATCCCATTAAGAAAGGCATTTTTAATATCGATTTGAGAGATAATATATCCAAGATTGTTACAGTGTGCCAGAAGTGCACGGAGCATACTCATTTTGGCTACAGGTGCGTACAGTTCTTTAAAATTGAACACTTTTCTAACTTCGAAACCACGAGCGACCAAGCGAGCTTTATACAGCTTAACACCATCGCTATCCTCTTTAATTTTAAATAGCCATCGACTACTAATAGGCTTTACATTACATGGACTGTCTGTCAGAGTCCAAGTATTATTGGCATGAAGTGCCTCCAACTCCTTGGCTATGGCAGCCTCCCATTCAGACTTATTATCTGAGGCTACAGCCTCCTGAAAATTTGTAGAATACTCATTAAATACCGAATAGGCATAATGGCAAAGCTCATCAGCGTTCGGTTCATCGATAGTTATATTTTCTATATTTTCAATGTCATAATGTCTTACGTTACGTTGATTTACGTTATCATAATTTGAGTTCCTATTTACATTAGTCTTTGATGTACTTGTAGATGCAAATTGTTCCCTATTTTCTAAATTTTTAGTTAAATTTTTAATAAATTTTGTTTCGTCAAAGGTTACATCTCTAGCAGGAATCAATTCATCGGTGCTGGTATTCAGTAACCGATATCCCTCAGGATTATATCCAACAAATACGAGAGGGATTGTTTTAAGATCAAATTTGTCTTTTCTTTTCTCTTTTTGAATCAAAGCGTAGGCATCACAGCCAAAACCCTAACATTAGATAAATCTACATCTTTGTTATACCAAAGCTTCGCTGGATATTCACCCCTGTAGTTGAAAGTTTGATTATAATGATATGTCGAGCATAGTACAGCCTCCGACCAATATCTGTTATTCATCTTAGCATGTAACAGCATTGTGCAAGCTTTCTCAACCAATGTTCTGTTGAAACGCTCTGCACAGTCGTTCATTTGCGGATAATATAGTACGGTGTTACCAATAACAATTCCAAGTAACTTGCATTGCGTCTTAAGTCTCACATTCATGTATTCAGTTCCGTTATCGCAACAAATTTCATTTATACCTCGACCAAAGAAATTTTTAACTCTGGCTTCATAATCGAGAAAATATTCATAAACCTGGTCTTTGCTTTTCAGTAAATAAACTGTAGCAAAAGCTGTAAAATCATCAATAAATGTTAGTATATATCGTTTATTATTATAACTGGTAGTCTGCATGGGTCCACATAGATCAGAGTGAATCAATTCAAGTGGACGAGAGGTTTTGTTTGCAGATGGATTGTGAGGCAATTTACACTGTTTGCCTTCAACACACAACTTACAAAATTCTACATTATTATAATTAAAATCTTTTATGAAACGGGCCTTCGACATTTTCTTCATTATTGTAAAATTAGGATACCCCAACCGAGCATGCCAAAGGTTTACATCGCCATCAGATTCTGTGTTATATGATTTAGAAAAATCCTTTAAAAAGAAAGGAATATTATATAATTCATGATTTGGCAATTTACTATAATTTATGAGCTCACCAGTAGATTCCTGAACAAGTTTTGCATTTCCTTGAGTATCAAAGTAGACATTAATTACGAATTGATAAAAGGTTGGTAGAGAATTCTTCTGAATAAAAAACATTATTAATTGTGCATTTCACACCCGTTTCGGACCAACACAAAATAGTACCCACCTTTGTGGCATACACATACATATTACGTTTATAAATTTTAATTTGAATAGGATTTTTTAAGGTAATACTTTTAATGAACAATCCATCGTCGTTTACGTTATGGTTGGTAGCACCAGAGTCCAATTTGAATAACACCTCTGCACTGGAATTCGAATTATCTGACGAACTCATGGAACACATGAACGTGGAACACTTTTCATTAGATCCTGATCTATGATCGAACGACAGACCTGCATTACTACCAGTTGAATTCTCTGACAAATTAGCATCTCTATTATTATAATTATTATTACGGCAATTTTTAGCAAAGTGACCAAAACGATTACAATTATGACATTTAACTTGGGAACGTTCATTACCAGAATAATTTGCCTTCAATTGGCAGTCACGACGAAGGTGACCTGGTTTCCCACAGTTAAAACATTTAATATTACGATCAGACACATAATTATTACTATGACTAGATTGTACATTACCATTACGTTGATTATCTTCTCGATTACCATTACCAAGACCATTATTATTATTATTTCGACAAACATGACCATTTGAGCGATGACCATTACCATTATACTGACGATGACCACCATTATGTTGATGACTGTTTCCATTTGGACCACCAGCTACCATTGCTGACTGTGATTCAATAGGTTTTGAAGTTGTAGATAAACCTTTCTGCTTAGCATATTCGTTCAGCAATTTCATCTTGACAGTTTCGAGATCTGGCTCAAATTTGTTCTCCAGGATCGCAACTACTGTCTCATATGATGCTGGAAGTGACATCAGTAGATGTTCAATAACATCTTGCTGTTCAAGGTTGATGTTTGTAGTCTTCATCTTCACAGTTAATTCTTCAACATGACGTAGATATTCCTCCATATTACCGCCCTCTTTGAGTCTCAAGTTGGCCTATTCACATTTTAACATAATTCTACTAGCAGTACCTGATTTTAAGTAAACTCGATCCAGCTTCTCTATGATTTTTTAAAGTTCAGTGACATCTTGGGCATATGTTAAATGTGAATCAGTGAGAAAACAAACGATTAGGGAACAACACTTATCTGCTTTCTTCCGATAATCACATCCGACATCAGCTGCCTTTGCTCGATCTGGCAAATCAGCTAATCCTTCGCCCCTGATTGTCATAAATAATCTGAATCTCCATCCATCATAGTTCGATCCATTGAATCTTCCGAGACTGTTACTTCGTTCGAGCGCATCGAGTTTGGAATAAAATGGCATTTCACAGGGCATAATTACTTGAACGGAGGTACTTAATAGCCAAAAAAAAAGAATGGAGGATCTTGTGTGAGAATAATGAAAATGTATTCAAGCAGGAATTTGACGTTGAACGAATCACTAGGCGCAAAAACGCAAGTAAAAAAATGAATTAAAACTTAAAACGAACGATAAAAACGAACTTACATCGCAGTGGCAAGCTGCCTGGGCCCATAACCTATTAATATTTTAAATGACTAGAGTGAATATTAGCGAATAAAACACGAACAACTGTTGATTAGTTTATTGAGAACTGCCATGATCAACATTTTTCAAAGGACAATCATCATATCATATCAACAATAATATCTTAACGATCGAGGTGTACATCGAATAATGACAAACATCGATTATCAAATTATCAATTAATATATTACGTACAGGCATGGACGAGATCTTTAAAGTAAATAATGATGTCAGAATGTGAGTCAGTAATAAATTATGCGAGCGCAGGTTTGCCACAACAGAAGTATACATTAACAATAGGCGAGTGTAGTGAAAGGAGTGAAAGTGTAGAACAATACATCTTTGACCGTATATTAAATGGACTGCGCATACTGATAAAATGTTGAAGGCAACCAAATAAAATATACATTCCATTCAAAAGTTCCTTCCCTTATTAAACTGTATTTTTCACAGAATTCATCTACAAATTCTCTTAGATTCGTTGCCGTTAAATTAATTAGGATTCAACTACAAATTGAAGAGAATTCTCCTACAAATTTTCTTCAATTCGCTATTAAATTAATCAGGATTCAGCGACAAATCAAAGAGAATTCATCTACAAATTCTCTTCGATTCTCCGTTAAATTAATCGGGGTTCAGCAACGAATCGAAGAGAATTCATCTACAAATTCTCTTAGATTCGTTGCCGTTAAATTAATTAGGATTCAACTACAAATTGAAGAGAATTCTCCTACAAATTTTCTTCAATTCGCTATTAAATTAATCAGGATTCAGCGACAAATCAAAGAGAATTCATCTACAAATTCTCTTCGATTCTCCGTTAAATTAATCAGGGTTCAGCAACGAATCGAAGAGAATTCATCTACGAATTCTCTTCGATTTGTCGCCATTAAATTAATCAGGATTCACTAAGAGTCAAAGAGAATTCACCTACGAATATTAAAAAGGAATAAATGACGCTATTTAATTTTTAAAAACACTTTCATTTTGTAAAATGACAATGTAAATCCCTCCAAATTATTTAATCAATTGATGTATGATATTTGATAAATCCTGTAAAAAGGGAACTTTTGAATGAAATGTACACCTTCATGGTTTCTCCATATAATCAATGTTAATTTTATCAGTATGCGCAGTCCGTTATGTATATGGTCCAAGCAATACATAATAATATCACAGATTATATAGTCACAGTTAAATAGTTACGACACGATTTGAACGTTCGTTTAAATCTCACAATGTTATATTCTCGCAATAAAAAAAAGATAAACAAAACAATAACTTCCTATGATAATTTTTGTTTTTACTTTTCACAGACTACTCAGTACTGTGGAGTAGGTTATTCTCAGTTTTTATTACCGAAGTTCCTAGTGTATTTTACGAACGTTTGAATCTTTGATGGACTTTTCAAAATGAAGTGTTTTTTAAATTTTATCGTCATTTATTAAAAATGCTTTTTTAGCGTTACATTCAAGTAGATATGTAAACTGGCTTTCGAGTAGATATCACGTCGTAGCTTAAATTTTGAGATTACTGTGCGGTGTAAGAAGCATTCATAGTAATCTTTTTTTTTTTTTTAATCCTTAAATTTAAATTTTCCAATTTGTGGTCGGTGTTTTATTCTTCATCTAAGTGGGCTCATACAGTATTAATATGTCCATAGCTGAAAATACAATATCAGAATTCAATGGAACCTTCAAAACTAGCTCTGTATTTTCTGAACCGTGCCCTGAATCCTGGATGTCGTCTGTCTCCTTCAATTTTCCTGTCAATTTTTTGAATACAAATTATCATCCATGGGTTATGTCACTCATGGGATCGGTCCTGGTAGGGTTGAGTGGAATTCTGCCATTGTTAATTATTCCCGTTGATAATACAGCCACGCTAAAGAACGGAAGTAAGTTGATGAATTGATCTGCTGTTGCAAGAGACTGTTCATATGAATGAATTTTTTTTTCCTCATTGATTTCTAATCATCTCCCCACGACACCCTATTTGTGATTTTCTCTTCATATTCTTTCTCAACCCTCGCCTGAATGCTGATGTCTTCAGCAAAAATATGATTTCTTCTCGTTCCGCGGATGTTATAATCTATTAATTTATGTTTCAGCTGGTGCCAAAACTTTACGAGTTTTGCTAAGTTTTGCGGTTGGTGGACTATTGGGTGATGTTT
This sequence comes from Ericerus pela, assembly GCA_011428145.1. NCBI lineage: Eukaryota > Metazoa > Arthropoda > Insecta > Hemiptera > Coccidae > Ericerus > Ericerus pela. The sequence goes on along the minus strand of WOFM01000637.1, from coordinate 2,447,096 downwards.
TCTTGCATCTCCTGCCTGAGGCTTGGGAAAATCAGTATTTACAGTCAGTCGGTAAGTTCATTAAGGATCTCGTAATGCTTTGAATATTCAATTGTATGTTATCGGCCAAACTTTTTTCTCACAAGTTTACACTATTCTTATGCCTTCAATCCGATTTCAATCATTGGTTCATGTATTCTCTTCTCCGCTGGCAAATCGTTAGTGCAGAAAATGAGTTCTTCACTCCTTAGCAGTATTTACTTAAAATAATATAAGCTTGTACCTGTGAAGGCGTTCGTTCGCATATTTTTGATTTCTGGACGAACTGCTTTTTAGCCATTTTTCAAATTATTTTCTTTTTTTCCCATTTGTCAAATGTTACAAGGAACTTCTTAAATTTTAAAATCTATCTGTATATCCGACTCGTTACTGTTAATCGTCCGGTTAATCCCAGAGTTAAAGGTGAAATTACTTTGTTGAAAAATTTGACGAGTATTAACAGAGAAAGGAGACATATTGTTGAAAAATTAAAATCAACATTTTTTTTTTAATTATTACATTAAAATTTATTATTTGACCATGTCTATCAACTTCTTGCCACATTATTTCTGAAAGTAACGTTGAAATAGCAAGATTTTGTTTTATTTAAATAGTAAAAGTCTCGGAAGTTTGAAAGATGATGGTCGGTTTTACCGATTGTTGGAATCTATATGACCTCTGATTTAGTGAATACCTCTTTATTTTTATCGCCGATTATGTTTTCTACAGGCAAAATTCAGAAGTATATTAACCACTATTTGTTTTAAAATATGGTTTTTTTTTCGGAATTGATTTTGGCTAATTTATATTTCATTTTTTAACCGACTTCAAAAAAATGAGATCCTCAATTCGATCCGTATGTTTTTTTTTTTATGTTTGTTCCAGCATAACGTCTCAACCTGGGGACCGATTTTGATGAACTTTTATTTATAAATGAAAGAGGATGAAGATTCCTTGGTGCTCTCATTAAATTTGTTTTCGGAATCAGTTTGATAGTTTTTGACTTAAAAAATTGTTAGTTTTAAAGTAGTATTGCCTCTATTGCTAGAAACAAAAAAATCAGTGAAAAATTGTATATTTCGCTATATGAGCGCGTAGTCAGCTCCCGCCACTCGTTCGATGTTTGCAGCTCTCGTCTACGGCTCGAGCTGCGAATTCGAACTTTTCGAGGATTGCTCACTTTGCGCTCACGTTGCGAACGCTGTCTTTCCCAACACATCCGCCGCGAAGTTGGTGAACGCCCCCAATTGGTTATGGGCGGAGCAAAAAATTTTGGCAGGGGGAGCAAATACCGGTTTTCCAATTTCTTCCAGCTGTCGCATTCTCATTCCCTCTATTGCAATTTGATCGTGGGTCACGAATTCATAATTTTGCGCTTCAAGAATAAGGCAAACTCACCTATTTTGCGGCATGTGTTGGAAAAAAAAAATTATTCCATTGATAAATCTAACCATTTTAAGAAAAATAAAATAAAATAATAAAAATGCTCTCAAGTGAAGAAAAATAATTATTTTAAAATTTCTCTTCTAAAATAAAACAAAAAAACATGGTAAATCAGTAATTTAAAAAAAAAAAGTAGAATCGACTTCAAAACAAAAATAATGAAAATAATAAATGCGCTTTAAAATGAGCAATAAACCTTTTAAAATTTCTCCATCAAGATCTTGGTCTAAGGACTGGAATTATTGAAGTCGGCGCTAGTTAAAAAGTTTTTCCATAAAATTCGACGGAATGACGTATAAAGCCCGCATGGTATAGGAGAAGAACGTCGAATTCATAATTACAGTCCTTAGACCTAGATTTTGCTAGAGAAATTTTGAAAGAAATATTTTTTTCTTTTTAGCGCATTTTTTAATGTTTATTTTTAAACTTCTATTAGCTGTATCGAAAGAAGAAAGGAATGTGGGAGATGCGAAAGGCATTATTTAAAAATAGAGTTCGATTAGTTGTGAAAATATTCGTTTGACGTTCGTTTTTGTGACATAAAAAAGAAAATCAGGTAATACATGGCCTGATTTAATGTAAAATTTCTATTAACCTCATGACTTTTTTTTAAATTAGAGCGTTTGCAAAGGCAAAAGACAAATTATTACGTGTCAGTTTTTTTCGACTGAGCCATGAAAACTTTCTTATTTTGTTATTTCCCTTGGTATCTTTTTTTCCTTCCCATTTCTTTTCCGAATAAGCCTGTTCGGTCCAAAATTATAAATTTAATAAAAAAATAAAATTGACTAAAAACGTATATTTCCAACTAAAACATTTCTTGCCCTGGGTCACTGACCAATTCTTAACATTAAAAAGCAGCCCAACTTGAAAAAATCATTATCAAGGCCGGGGACCCCCTGGATTGACTGATTTTTTCTTAAAAATAATGAAACTTGAAAATATGTGGTAACTTACGTTTATACTTATTGCCCGGGATTTGGAAATATTGCTTCTCTTAATTAATTAATAAAAAAAATTTTTTTATGCAATTGAATTTTTTTTTTTTTTTTTTGCTTCCTTCTATACATACTCTATCATCAACTATCTTCACGTTTCTAAACATCCCGTTACCAAAAATACCAATTTTATTTTTCATATTTTTGCGTACCTATTTCAAAATAAATTCATATTCTTGAACATTTGAGGATAATTCAATGAAAATGCGTATTTTCCTGTATATTTTGACTAGGAACAAATTTTTACCATGCATTTTAATATTGATTGGACGCGTTAGTACCCCGGCAATAACACAAAAAAAAAAAACCTAAAACATCATTCTCTGTTATTTACAAGAGCATTTTGCGATCAAATTAGATTCGTTCAAATTGGAAAAAAGTAAAGCCCTTCAACTTTCTTTCAAAAACTGGCTGTTCGATTTGAAAAAGTTTGAAACTTTGAGAAGGCTGTTTTAATTTACCAGAGTGAAATTGAGAAAAACATGTTTTTCTTGAATAGTCATGTTATTGTTTCAAGTCAGTTCCTTTTTGACGTCGAAAAATTGTCATATACAAAATGCATCTTCAGAATTATAAATCCATGTAGATGCACTTTAGAAATGACAAATGCATACTTTGAGATTATAAATGCATACAAAACTTTACCTACCAATTAACTTGCTAAGAAAGTACTCACCTGTGACGTGCAATCTGTGAATGCTAATAATAATCTAAGGCATTACTATACTCCGTTCAACGAATGATGGTTTTTGAGATAGAACGCAACCCGCAACAACTTTACGTATTTTGCATGTGTTCCATGTACATCGTTGCCACACATCTCAGTGTTGTTGATAAAATACGTGAAAATTGACGCAAAATAATTCTGAGAAAATCGAAATTTGGAAACGTTGTTTTAAGGAAGAACAACCATCTTTCGTTGGACGGAGTACAGGCATTTTTTAGACTAACGATTTATTAATATAAATGCAACTAAAAAAAATTAACCTTTGTATTTTCCAGTTCTGAAAACGTCTAAAAGATTGTACCTATAACGATACGAATATTGAAGGAAAATGAAAAAATTTAATAATGAGAAATATGAAGCCAACGGGCAGATATCGTAAGATAGGTATAATCCTTGAACTGATCTACACTACTTGTTTAGTAATTCCTTACATTTTTATCACATAATTTGGAGGAAATGGTTACATTAAACAAGTCGGACAGGAGGAGGAGGGATAAATTCAAAACTTCTGTTGTCGTTTTTTTTATTTTTTTCTTGTATGGTTATAGAAATAAAAACTTGAGTCCACAATTTGTTTCTTTTTAGAGGGGGTAGGGGGAAATCAACAGGGAGATTAATCATTGAAACTTTTCCTTGATAATATGCTCAGTTGTATGAAGCATCTCGCGCCACTGGAACTCACGCAATCCATTGATGTAGCTACCTAACATTACACAAACATTTAAAAGCCGTGACTAAATCACATTAAGGAAACCAAACGTTAACAATGTGGAGTAGGCTACACACTAAAATCACTATGGTGATGTTGATTTCTTATTTTCTATCCTACAAGGGACTACCAGAATTGGTCAGTTATTGTTCTCTATCTCTTTATCAACCTCATTCTTATTTCTTTCGTCTTCCCATAGGCCATCACCATCATCATCCCCAGTTTAATCCTCATCCCCTATTTAACACTGTTGCGCATTTCTTTTGGAATGTCATCTCCACCCTCATTCTCATCCCTATATCATTACAGTCATCTTCATCTTCATTCCAATTTCTATTTTAAATTAATTTCCATTACTATTCTTCTACTTGCTCACTCTAATCATACATCCTTAGCCAGTAGGAAAAGTGTTGGAAGGCACAGTCGTCTTAGGGCCAAATGCAAGAGCGTTACTTAAGTATCAACAGTGACTTAAGAATTACTTATCTTAACAAAGCTATAGGTACCTATATATTATGTTTATGTACAGCATGGATATAATTGCTAATGGAAAACACATAAGAATTACTTAAGTATATCGTTCGTGCATTTGGCCTTTAAATTTGGTTTATGTCTGCTACATAACTGTATCTCATAATTCCTTCCCTAATCTTAATCTGTTGTTTTGTGACAAATCATCCTCAAGAACGTATTATAAGCTCAGAAAAATCACTGGATGAGATCCCATTAGTGATGTGTCATTTCATTTGGAAGTACTTTCAATGAACCACTCTTTTAAAGGAATGACTCCGAGTCATTCTACTTGGCAGAAGTAACTAGTTTCATTTTTTTTCTCACTCTCATTCATTCATTCCATCATTCAGTTTATTTTACAATTGGTACAGTTTTACTTGATTACTTCTAGTTTGGTGAATCAGCATGTATCAACACTTCTTTCCTTTCATAATTCATTCGTTTCTTTCCGTCCATTCTAACATTTGTTCAAGGACATCTGATGCATCTCATTTTTTAAAACTGGTGGAGCTAATGAAATATGTACTTCCAAGAACTACTTCCACTTACAGAGTTGTAGTGGTGTAAGCAGATCCATGAAAATAACTAAAATTCTCATCGCTAGATCCCATCGTTTGATGCCATAAAGGTAGTCGTCCTATGACGTAGGTATCACACTAGCGTTTCACTTTCTTGTGTCATTTTTAGTGGGGAAAATCGATTGTCGAAGCATGTCCCATGCCATATATGTATACTCGACGCCAAATAAGTTGAGCTCTGAAGAGGATAGGCAAGATGACATACGAACGTTTAATGACCACTGATTGAGAGTACAAATAGAGATGTGCGTTTTAGTTCATTTGGTGGATTTAGTTCAACTGGTCTCAATCTTTTGAATGAACTAGTTCAAAATGAACGAAATGAGCTGCATGAATTAAACCTTTGAGTATGTATTATTTCATATGGAGAGCAATTCGTATACATTTCCTATACGTAGTTACTTTCAGACATAGAAAGCGCTTTCATTCTCCGAAAAAGCTTACTATTTCGTTTTATTTTTTGTTGATTGATAAGAAATTTCAGTCATCCTGTGATTAACAACAATGCTGTGATGTATAAGAGTGTATTAGCTTGTATGTCTATACAATATAACTTTGATTTGATAATATCTTTTAGTTCAAAGTGAACTAGTTCATTTTTATCTTTCGGTCTCGTTCATTTATGTCTTTTAAAAGATTAGTTCAAATGAATTAGTTCTCGGTCAACCGACACATCTCTACGTACAAATGGTTGAATGGCCAATCCCAGTGAGAAACAACGTTACATTAATGCGCGCCTTGTACATCGGAGCTCAGCTTATTTGACGTCGGTTATAAAATGATCGATTGTCCGAGTAAACGGTTCCAATTTCTCATGCATGACCTATCAAGGATCGAAAATCGCATCGTATTCACGAGTCGAAGGAACAACGTACTTTTCAAATATTTCTTAAAATTTTTCATCATACATATTTCCCCTGCCTTATTTACGTGAATAAATTTTTCTTCGCATTCCAAAACTGTTTCATAACGAAATGTTGTTCTGCATTTTCTTCAGCGTCTACTATGTTTCGAGCTTCTTTCAATGGAAGTTTACTCTTTAGCAATGACGTACTGCATTAAATACTCCAAAAGTTATTTCGCGGGTTCTCGACGATTCCCCGTTGAAAATCAAAGAACTGATTAGAATATTAGTACCGTCGTGAAAATTTATTCTTTACTTGTCGTATGTATGTTTTTCGTTTTGAAGTTCAACGGTGTGTCGGTGTTAATTTTAACACTTTTGTGTGTTTGTTTTTGATAAAACGTCGTATATTTCTTATTTTCTTTATCAATTTTTTTTAACTTTGCTGCGTAGTCCTGTTTGAAAAACAATGTGTCCTCTTGAAAATTCTTTTATTATTTCAAAACCACTTAGGTAAATCTTATCAGTTCATATTTGCACGTATTACATCGTTCAGAGAACGATTATGGAGGTGGAAAATGATCGTCTATCGAAAATTTCCCTCTCGATAGTTTAATGCAAGAAGTATTTTTAATTTTCAGCGTGCACTACTTTTCCACCGCTACACGTGCGTTAAAAAATATCATCAATGAAAGTATAAGTGTCATTGGTAGTTGAAAAGATATTGTTGTCCGACTTCATGTGTGTGAAAATAGTAGACCATAACCTTTGAAGTAAGAAAAATATTAATTTTTAATAATACCAGTGATTAATTTTGTTGAAAGATGATTGCATAATATCTGCCATTAGGCGGCATAATTTTTCGATGAATGCATCGGCATTTTACGTCGAATCGATTCACTTCATTCTGCGAGTTGAATCATAATTAAGTTGGTCTGTTGGGAATTATTATGAAGCACAAACAAAGCGCAAATGATTGATACTATAAATTCAGGAAAATCAGACAGTTTTGAATGTTTTATCCCTTATACAAACTTCTTTAATGTGGGGGTGACAGGGTTGAGTGTCAGTGTTGGGGGTGTTACAATCTTGAAGCACAAACAAAGCACCAACCAATGATTCCAATTAGGTCGTGAAATTTTTTCATGGGCGATTTATGTCTCTGGTTCCTCAGTCCCTTGCTTTTATTTTTTCCTCAAATTAAACCATCTCAATGATAATGGTGTGGAAATGTGAACTAATATGTATCCACACTTCCATCGGCGGTGGTATAGCTACTGCTTTTTAACGTGGAGGTTGCCAGTTTAAGTTCCCGTGCTGGAAGACCTACAAAAATGGTCACCCCAAAGTATTCAGTTCATGTAACCATAGTGATAGTTCATGCAAACCCCCCCTCCAGAGTGGACAGTAATCTAGTAGTCTGTATGGGTTTTCCCTACTAACATCCTATTAGTGGCTGTCCTCTGAGTGTTGTATAGTAATTGCATCTATCTTTGATTTCAAGCACTAAGGGGAAGTGTTTTTAGGGATGTGAACTAATATATGTATACACATACTTCCATCGGGTGTGGTATAGCTTCGCAGAAGCATCACTGCTTTTTAACCTGTAAGTCACTGGTTCAAATCTCCATGCTGGCAGACCTACAGAATGAACACAATGTATTTTTTGTGAAGCACAGGCGAAACTCAAATGATTGATACCATTTTCTACTTGATCGGATCATTTTGAAGTTTGATCGCTTTCGAACTGAGATTTTATTTTATGGAGGGTGATAGATGAAGTGATGGTCGTGAGGTAGTACAATCTTTAAGCACAAACAATTGGCACCACTTTCATTCAAATTAAACCATTTAAATCATCTATACATAAAATTTCAACCCTCTCCATACCATGACTTTGGGCATTTAAGCGCAAACAACGAAATGAATGGTACCAATTGGGTGATGAAACTTTTTCATGAAAAGATATGTTTCTGGCTCTCATCGACCTAATTTTTTTGTTTTGCTAATAACCTCTGAAGGAATTAAGCTCCAACGAATGGTTGGGCCATTTGAGTCTGCTTTGAATTATCATCTGGTGAGCAGCTGGTGACATGAATATTTAAGATACAGGAAAATACCCAAAATCGTGTATTTCTGTTGGAGAATATCCACTATTGCACCGCGATGCTTTAATATTCGAAAAATACAGAAAGAAATGAATTTACACATTTTTCTGTAGGTAGGTATGTCTGTTGTAACAATAAATTTATTTTACGGAACTTTAAGCTTTGGCTTATTTCTGCTGATATCTTATCGCAGTGTGCGCCGAACAGTGGCTCGCGAGCTACCGGTTGCTCTCACGAATATTAGGAGTAGCTTGCGGAAAGGTATGATAACTGCGGCACCATGATTTTTATTGCATTCAAAATTTATATTCAGTTGTAATTTGTTTTTAACTTTCATTGCATGATGATAAGCTTAAATTTTACCCTGTCTAATCTTTTTCAAAAAATTTTTTCTTCATTCAATTCAAAATTCGACTTGCAGTTGCTCAATCACTAAGGAAGTTTGGCAACTGTTGTCCTATGGTATTTGTCCTTTACATTCAATGTCTTACCTTTCACCTGGTGATAATTTTTATACTTATTCTCTGTTTCGGTCTTATTGACTGAAGATTTGTTAAGCAGCTGGCATTAGCTGCTTTTGCCATTCTCAGTTATTATTTTGGTTTACGACTTGATTGTCGTATGTGACTGTGATGTAGTATAATACACTGGATGAGTAAACAAGTTGACTGTGTGTATTACTATATTCATTTTCATTCATCCGACCGAAACTTAACAAATTATTCTAAAAATTGACGCTGCTTGCTTTTTAGAAACGAAATTTTTCGATATTTCTTTGTAAGTTTACTAACAATATGTGGAACACTTAAGTTCCGTCAGTTGAAAATTTTTCGTTTATTTTTGACTAAAAATTTTCAACTGAAAAAATAAGAATATAAAATTATTGAATTTAATGGGAAACTTTTTTTCCTCGTATGAAGAGCTATCGGATCCGAAAAAATTTTTCCCGTTCTAATGGAGCTGTGGAGGCTTTTTGTGTTTTTATACGCAGATATGTCAATATCTCAGATGATTTTTTGGATTTTTCCATTCTTGTGTGAAACAATGTGTGTGGGTTGATTGTATTGCTTCTCAGATTCTATAAATATATGAACAAAACGTGTTGTAAGGTATTTGTGATAAAAAAAATGATCGTTCGTGTGTTAAATGTGACATTTTTCGCCGTGTAATATGTTATCATGTTATCTTCGGTTACGACTGCTAACGAATGTATTAGAAAATTGTGCTTTCATCACCTTCATTTCAAAATTGCCTGAAAAACAGAGCGAACATGAAAAATTTATTTTTTGTACGCCTAAATTCTCGTCTTTGCAGGTAATTTGTTTTCTTCGTGTCAACCAATTTTTCTGATTCGTAATTTATGCAGTGGCATTACGCAGTAAATTTTTATGTTAGTTTTTTATTCGTTTATTACGTCGTTTTTTATTAACCTTGAATGTGTTTTTCCTATTTTCCTAGTTTTTTTTTTTTTTCTTTCATTTCTCAATCGTATACTAATAATGATGCCACGTGTTTGTTGTTAGCTGAAATTTCGTAAATTTTTGTATTTTGGCGCAAAAAATTAGACGCCTATTTTCGAAAGTAAATTCAATTACCACCAAATGGGCCGAAACAATACACTTTTTAGTGTGTTTCGTGTTGTTGGAAATGGCGTTATTACGATGGCACAAATTTGGCTATTTTCTTGTACTTTATATTGTTGCTTGAAAATTGAATTTCCATTGGTCCAAGTGTACCCTTTATCAAAGACGTTTAGGCCTTAATTGTGTATTGAGGTCCCATATTTATTATGCTATATTTTCTTTTATGAAAAGTTCTCTTTAACCCTCTGTATGATCCGATGAATACTCAGTTAACCTTAAGTACGGTACATTAATGGTTAAATTGTTTAGATGAGAAGATATTATTTAAAATGAAATCACCTTTTGCAGCACAATGATACAGCCGAAATTTCATTCAAAAATTAGGTTCTTGAAAAGCATTTGATGTCAGTTCCTTTATAATCGAAATAGATTTGTGGCCAAGTCTGATTACAGTATTACTTAAAAGTAAAAAAATAATCTAAAAGTTTTGTAGAATGTTTCAAGTATTTAGTTAGCCCAGTAAAATGAGGTTTTATAATGAAATTGAAAATAATAAAATGTTTTACGCTTGGAATATGATTAGGGTAGACTCCTGAATCTCCGACCCTTAATTATTATAAAATACCAGGTAAGGGTTAAAAATTGGTGGAAACTATCTCTCCAAAACCGCTGCATAGGTTTTAGAACCGCTGAACATACTGTAAATCAATTTTCATGATTCATTTGTGTTGTTTCGAAGAATGTTCGAAGCCATTGTTGAAGTCACCAGCCTCTCTGGGAGTAAATTTGCTTATTTTCACCAAAATTCATCGCTTACATTTTCTTGTAGCTGCACGCAGACGAACAAAAACGAATAAAAATGAGAATGAAAAAAACAGATTTTAAACTACTTGCGTATAAAACAAGTTCAAACATTTTTATTATGTACGTCCAACGAAAGATGATCCCTGCGCCTTAAAACAACGTTGCCAAATATTTACATTTTTACGTGCCTCCCCTCGCAACCGTATGGCGGGAATCTCGTCGCAAAGATACCATTTTAGTTACTGCTAAACCGTATGAAAAGAATTGTAATGCAAATAGTTTCATGGTGAGAGAATCTCGGCCAGTATAGATTTTGGAAATTTTGCTGTCTTTGAATTCGCCCTTTTTCTAAGTAAAACTTATAAGCAGACAAATTTCTTTTTAAAATATTTTTTGAAACATAGTATGAAAAATTGTACGACGTATTTTAGTAATTATTATTGAAGCAAATAGTAATATCTTTATACCATGAGAGAGTTGGAGAAGTGATGAGAGGCTCAAAGGCTGAAATATCGAAGCTGAGATAGAGTACAGTAATTTTGAGGCTATTTCATTTGATGGGAATTCCTTTACTATGATACCACTCTTAAGTTTCCATTTAGTAGGGTTTTCTTTATTAAAATACTATTGTAAATTTTATGAGAATTTCCTCCGATAGTACCACTATGAGAAATCCCTTGCATAATACCATTGGCAGGTTCACTTTCCAGTGGTGACTGTAATAAGTTTTGGTAAAAATGAATTTACAAAATGTGTAATTATACGCTTTTATAGTATACTACAGTTCCTCTCCAACATAGTTGCTTTTCTTTAAAAACCTCATAAATAGAAAAAAACTTATTTAAAAAATTAGAAAAATTTTCCTAATGTATTAATTAACGTCATTATATTGTAGGTGTGAAGGAAAATCAAAGAATTATGAATTATAATTTGTTTTCTTTCACCCTACCATATTTCATTCAAAATTGTTTAGACTTACCAGGTTTTTAATCTAAATGTCAGTCCTTGTAAAGTTAAAAAACACGTTTTTTTTTTTTTTTTAAATAAAAACCTCGTGTCCGCAACTAATATAAATTTTCCTTTAAATACCTTGTAAGTCAGACTTTCGAGTTCTTTAATTTTCCTTCTGGAGCAGTGGTAGACTTACGAAGTCTTTAAAATTCAATTCGTTGATTTTTTTTTACCTTAAAGACCTATTAAATCTAAAAATCACAAAAATCTTAACTTTTGACTATATTTTAAATTAAATTACTGCGTAGATAGTAACTTGAATAAAAGCCTATAAAAATATATTTATCCTTGCTCCCTGATTTTCAGCTGGACAATATTTTAACAGTTCAGCGATAAAATATCTAGATTGTGTTTTTCCTGTGGCAAGGAAAAGCGGTTAGTAGGTTATCCTTGAAAATTTGTTGTTTTTTTTTTTTCGTGAATGAGTATTATTCAGTGGAGGGAAATTTAAACGAAATATGAAATAACTATCATTCTTGCAACAGTTTTCATTTATTATTCAATACCCTTTGTAAATATTTGGACTCGACAAGTGTAAATATCGAAGAATATTTTGAAAAATGCTGGCAAAGAAAGAAAACATAATCGTCAAACGATATTATCGCTTGCGACAGAGATTTCGTTAATCTTTCAAAGGTATCTATCCAAACAATTGATTTTTGTTGTTTTTTTTTTCTTTGTTAACCCCTATTATGTAGATTATGGAAGGCGTGATGTGGCACCCAAAATGTGCCTTCGTTAACCGAAATGTTGTAATTTTGTTCCTCTCTTGAAATCTGTTTTCCTGTTAACGCGGAAATCAGATTTCGTCGGGTGTATTGCTTGTGCCGTGGGGTGAGGAAAAAAAGGTAACCATGGACGAGATTCTTCATCAAGCAACGAATAAATTATCCATTATAATATTAATCAATCGAGAATACGTACGAGGAAGCAGTCATGAGTAATACGAACGAGTATATGCGATTTTTTAAGGCCATTCAAGTCGTCTTGTTCCGCTTCGACGAAACGTAAAATCGAGAATTTAGATTATAATAGCATAAAATTTTTCTGGCAATTTGCTAAAATTAGTATTCCGTAGGTTGGTATATTTTTGAAGCGGTAACTCGGAATGACCTTAAAATACAATAGCTTCTCGGTAGTTGGAATATTTACAGTGTATATTGAAACTGGTTGCCATATTTTGGCTGTAAATTTTTATCGCTTTTCTGTAATTCAACGAATACTTTTGGTGGTCAGTATTCTTCAATAGTTGTACCTATGGTACACGATACGAAGTGATTTTTCAGCTCGTTTTATTTCATATGTAGGTACCTATTCTGAATTCGGTGACACGGGAGAACGGCGATAAAATTGTTCGGTGTGTGAGAAAATTTATTTCTCTCCAGTCGGTTTGCAATCAGTATTTCGTGTCCAAAAACTAATACCATAGTCGTTTGTTTTTGGTGCGTGCGATAACAGTGTTGTTCTTTTGGAAGCACAAGGTTGCTGGTTTCTGTTACTGACTACGGCGTCAATTAAGGTGTGTAGTCCAACTGAAAAACTCTGGTGTCTGTTACAAATATATATGCTAAACTTGGTTGCTCTGAAATTATCGAATAAATTAGACTTCGATCGTGGTAGCATGGTAATAAGTAAAAGCATGACCATACTTGTGCACCAGGGATGCCAACCTTTTTGAACAAAGATTGAGAAGCTACGTCTTTTTCTACTTCTTTTTTTTAATCTACGTCTTTTTAGGAAAGAATAATCTGTCTTAGAAAAAAATCGCATTTATTGACTAAAAATTGTTTCGTTAATCCCGAATTTTTCAAAATTTTTATCAGTTGTACTATTTTATACCTTACAATTCATACAGCATAATAATCTCGGCATTAATATTTATGACTAATGAAAAATAAGCATAAATTCAAATCATCATTTTAATTTTTATTAAAATAGGTACATAATTTTTGTTATCTATAAATAAAAAATTTATTGGTATCACACTTGATAGTTAAATGATATTTCAAGTTTAGAAATTTTAATGAGAAAATATTACTAATAAATGATAATCCAACATAAAAGATGTTTGGAAAAAAATTAGCTTGTGGAAAAAGAAAGAGAAGGAAAAAGAAAATGGAAAAATTTTTGAAAATTACCTTAAAACCTATAAAATATGGCAAATATGGTCCAATAAAATGGACTCATTTTAATGTAATCTTCCTAAATTAGAAAGATATTTCATTAAATATTTGATAGCAATGATGGAAAAAAATATTTTATAACATCAAAATCCTCATCCTACCAAGTACCAATAGGTATTTAATTGCAGTTATCTTCATAAAAATGGCTTAAAAACAACTCCTAGAGGGGTCCCGTGAAAAAATTTTTTAGGGGTTCCCCCTGGACACCCTATTGGTTAAAGGTATCACGTACTGAAAATAGGTAAAAAACTAGATCTACGTCTTTTTACGTTTTTCTACGTCTTTTTTTTTAGGAAATTCTACGGATTTCAAAAAATGAAGGTTGGCATCTCTGTTGTGTACTGAGTCGTGACTTAGTCTAACTCTTTGTCTTGAACAAGGTCTTGGTCTCGCACAGTTCAGTCTTATTCTGGGTCTTGGTGATGATTTTGGTTTTACACAATCACGTTTTGATGTAGTATTGGTCTTATATACAATATTTTTACAGTTGTTTATGGTTAAATTAAACTCACCGCTCATGCATTTCTTAATTATAAAAGAATCTGAACTTGACCACATAAGCCTGTAAATGATGAAAATGGAAGAAATGAATACATCAAGCCCTAAATATTTTGAATTATTCAGGTACCTGTTAGTGATGAGAATTTTAGTTCTTTTCATGGATCTGTTTCCATCACTCCAACTCTGTAAGTGGAAGTAGTTCTTGGAAGTACATATTTCATTAGTTCCTTTAGTTCCACCAGTTTTAAAAAATGAGATGCATGAGATGTCCTTGAATGAATGTTAGAATGGAAGGAAAGAAACGAATGAATTACGAAAGGAAAGAAGTGTTGATACATGCTGATCACTGAATGAGAAGTAATCAAGTAAAACTGTACCAATTGTAAAATAAACTGAATGAAGGAATGAATGAATAAGAGTGAGAAAAAAAAATGAAACTAGTTACTTCTGCCAAGTAGAATGACTCAGAGTCATTCCTTTAAAAGAGTGGTTCATTGGAAGTACTTCAGGATGGAATGACACATCACTAGTACCTACAGCAGATATTAGAGGGACATAAGATTAAGAACAGTTTACTGTTTGTTCATATTTTTCCCCAGTTTTATGTTTAGTCATGGTCATGCATAGTCGGTCTTAGTATAATATTGACATTTGTTTACTCCATTTAGCATTTTGGTAATCTTGGTTTTGAGGTACAGTATTTATTTTATCTTTTATTTTCTCTTATCGTTTTGTACCCACATGAAAATTTACTGTCTGCTCTCAACCATCTCATAAGGAAGAGATACCCATGAAAAACTAACCGTTCTTCTTTTTGTGGACTGGCGTTCCACAGAAGTAATTTATTAAAGCTTTCTGTACCGATAGTAAATAGGTACCTATATCAGATGGACTTTTCCTTTCATCGACTCCTTGCTTTGGTCGTTTTCTCCGTGTAAATTGTCGAACGATTAGATCCGCTGACGCACTACCGTAGGCTTTCGATGAAAATGAAATTAAAAAACTTGTACATTTTGTCGTTAGTCGTCCTAGCTTGACTGTATACATATATGTTTATGCATGAGAAACAACATGCCGAAGTAATTATACGATTACATGACGACAATCGTGAGGGGCTCGTCCGAAACCGATTAGTGGTCGTGCGTCCCATCAGATAGACTTAATTTTATTCGTATTTAAATAGATCATGGAGGCTGAGCTACGCCGGTTGTAGAATAAAAATTGAAACAAAGGGGAAAAATCAACAGCCGAAGTAATCTCTTTATGCGATGGCGATGGTCCGGCGGTAAAACCTCTAACAATTTGCTGTGTAATTAAAAAATGGTAGCCTAAGTACAAATGTTACTCGCTGCGTGCTGTCGTCCGTTTGCATTTTCTGCTTTTCGATTACTGGTTTTTAATTATGGTCTAATCGGTGACCAACATTAACAGACAATGACCTGAACACTAATGAAAGCCATACGTTTCTTGGAAAGCTGAAAAATGCATTGAATGACAGATTTACGAGTTTTGACCCTACTAGGGGCGGGGTGTCGATGCACGAGTTTTTTGAAAGGCTGAAATAATGTTTCAATCGAGTATTGGTCACATTACTCATTTAGGCGAAAGTTGGTTACTTGCAGAAAAGCGGTTGAGTGGGGAGACGATGAAAAATTTATCAACGAACTCGAATTGTTACGCCATGATATTTCACTATGTGAATTAAAAAAAATTTATTTTATTTAAGCGAAAACTACCCATGGTGCCTTTTCCCTCCCTCTCTCTGGTTTTGATTCGTACGAATCGAAACGTAATGTAAAGCTATTTTTTGGCCATAATTGTCCGTTTCATCACGTTTGTATCCATAAAATTTACTAGCGACTCCTGTAATAATGTAATTTTCATCTTGAGATTTTCTTCGTATCATTTGGTTTGAACTACATGCGCAGAACTTCGAAACTTTTATCGCGATAAAAAGTTACAGAACAAAATCTCCCACGAATTTTTGAAAAATAACCTAGACAGAGTGTCACCCTCTTTATCATTGCAAATACTCTTGCAGTATTCATTGCATGAACGTGACTTAAGCTGAGAAAATTAGGTACGAATTGTGCGTTCGAAATTGCATATACCTGTCTGCATCTCATATATCCAAAAACTTCTGACTAGGTATCTGTTGTGGAGATCAACCACAAAAGAGTCAGATGCATGTTCACTCCTATTCGAGATGCCAAGCTCAAAAGTCAAAATTGAACGAGGTTACTGGAATAGTGCCTAAATCCAAGCGATTAAACAAGGGTGTAACGTCACTTTTTATATTTGGGAAAAACCATACCCATTGCTATGGTAATTCAATGTAGTGTATCGATCTCTTCAATCATATAGAGGGTGTATTGATATCTGATACCCAAGAAAACACGAAAATGTGTGCTATCATTATGAAACCCTAAAGTAGATTTTGATTTTCCATACATGTGCAGTAAGTCATTTTTGGTCTGTTTTCTGCCTGTTGGTTCTGTGAATTTAAAGCTATCGAAGGTCTTTGCTCTGAATTCAGCGAATTCTGAAAATAGCTTTGTTAACAGCTGCCAAAAGATATAGTACGCTTGTGCATACCTTTTCCTCTTAAGAGTTTTCTGTAATCACTAGTTGTCTGCTCTGTTTTTGCCAGGTTGTGAAAAAATTATGACTAAATCACAATTGGAGAAATTGAAAGTCTAGGCTAATCAGCACCTTAGTGTAGTGGGTAGAAGCTTATAATTAGTGTGGTTTAAGGTCCAAGGGACCATATAAAGTTGGTTGGAGTCGCATGCCTGTATCACAAGTCTGTATCACACGCCTGTATCACACACCTCACAACCCACAACTAACGTTGCCTCAACACCAATGTCTCCTCTATCAAGAGGGAGTACTCCGGCGCATCACTCGTGCTCAGGAGACCCGTGGGTGGAGCCATGACAATTGGTACCAGTCAGTAAAATTTCTGGGAAACCTTATCATTAAAAACGTATTCAGTTAGAAAGAAGAAAAAAGAATTCTTGATGGTCACCCATCCAACTGACAACAGACAAGATGCTGCTTCAAAAACACTTTTTGGCCTATATCTGCTACCCCTTTCACAGTTTCAGAATTTTGAAAAAAATGTATCTGGATCTGATACTGATGCACCCTCATGCTGATTTTCAATTTTCTAACTCTGTGAAAAGTACAAAAAATAAATGAGGATGAAAATCCGGATGTTTTTGAATTTCATATAGTAGATAGATGTTTTGCTCAATGGCGTAGGTGAAATAAATTTGATGGATATTCCACCCACCTATATGATCGAAGATTGCTCTACCCTTTTTGATACGTGCCCCTGATCCTTCGATCATGCATGTAGGTGTATTGATACCCAGAAGCTGTATCTTGCAAGTATTAATCGAGCTTGCCATGATTATGAAACCCTGAAATGAACAGAGATTTTCTGCACTCGTTTAGTTAATATTTTTTTATCTATTTTCAGTTTATTGGTTCTGTAAATCTACAGCTGTTTAAAGGCTGTAAATTTAGTCCTTATTTTAGTACAACTAAGTATGTGAAATGAATTTATCTACCTCCACTTTCCATTTTGTGGCTACTTAGAGGTTAAATACAATATTTTTTTTGCCACCTCCAACATAGATAATTTTGGCAGAAATTTTTGTGTTTACCTGGGTATCACTATATGAAAGCTATGTTGGCTTATGGCTGTATGGTTTTACTTGTTCTGTGCGGCGTACAGTTGTAACATCTCTTAATAGACTAGAAATCTTCAAAAAGCTTTGGGTGTAACACCCCATATTTGTAATAGTGATACAATGTTTTTTCCTTGTTTTGCGGTTGTTTGTTTTGTTTTTTTACCTAAAAATGGGAAGTTTTTATCTGCAGCAAATTTAAGGGATATAGCCCGAGTCTGCAAATGTTACGTGAGACTCAATTTCTTATGGATGCTTCAGAATCAGTTTTCTTTACCGAAATGTCCTTTAATTGTTGACTTTTAAATCCGCCTCTGCTGGTTATAGTACTCCACTATACATTATTCAAATTTTGAAGTTCAAAAAGTAACGTCAGATCCATGTATCCATTTAAATACTCTGATATGTGAACTTAAATTTTTATTCTAATCCATTTAGTTGTTGATATCGTTTTTTCTGCGAGTTGTGTTGGATATTTTTTTTTTTTTAAATGTTTCTTTAAGTTATTAACGTTTACATGCGGTAATTATACCTACTTTATGTTTACTGCATACACCGTTTAGTAGGGCAGTTAATCTTTCCATCTAAGTTTCATCATCGAGATTGGTTGGAATGAATAACGACGTCTTTATTGCTATGATCGGTCATTTTATAGGCTGTCTACCTAAGTGCTCAAACTGTTCACACAGCCAACTGCATAATAAGCTTTGTCTGTGCTCTTCTCCTCGCCGAGTCTTTGTTAAGAGATTTTTTAATATTTCATTAATTTGTACGACCTTCGCTTATGCGAATAGAATACGGAGCGCAGTCCTGTGGCACATATAATATTTAATTGTGTTCGCTGTTAATTTCCTGAACGACTGTTATGCCCAGCGTACAGTCCAGTTTTTATTGTTAGCAAAAAATATGCCTTCTCATCGTGCACATTGGAGACATTCGGGCTTCTCTAATATATGCACCGTGTGGAAATTAACAAATTATCATGGCACTCGTGTGTATAATCATACAATAGACGCATAAATAGAATCGATTTGTTTGTCTCTCGTTTTACTCTTTATCAGTAAATTACATTCGCTGGCTGGCTACTTAATCCATTTTTTCAAAGGAGCGAGTTCCTTGAATTGCGGTTCGGTTCGATTATGAACGATGTATGGAAAATTTTTTCAAGAGTCACAATGAGAGAGAAAACCAGCTTATGCCGGTGCTTGATTTTTTATTTTGTGGTGTGGGCCTGATGAACGCGATTAGTTTCGAGTGCCTAATCTCGTTGCTGTAGTCATATCTCTTGAAGCTGACAAATAGAGAAAGTTTCAAATAAGGCTTTTTGCAGCTCATGAAGTTACTGTTTCCGAACGCCCACCGTATCGGTGGAGCCTTTCAGTGTGCCCTAATTTTGTTTGTTCACATTTTGGAAGCTCGAGGACCTGGTCACGAGGTGGAACAAAATTGTCATCCACTCACGCCATCGATAATCAGTTGAACTTTAGATAGTAATTATTAAGTGTTTACAAATTCATTAGTTATCGTAATAATGTTCAAACACATTTTTAATATTTATCCGTTGACTAAGCGCGCTCTTTCGCCTTCCACAAATGGTAACCGCTCGAGTAATTCAACACAGAAATAATGTCAGAAATTTCGTTCAACATGTTTGATGTTAATAGCCGAAAGGATTGTTCGGTAGTCAAGAGCAGGAATGAGGAATTGTTGTAAAAAAATTTTCTTCAGTTGTGAAACTGAAAGTAGAACTTTCCGAGGAGGAGCGATAGGGAAAATATTGAAAGATCATTTTTTGATGGTAAAATATTTTTATATAATACACGATAAGAAGGGCATCATTTACGCTATATTTTTCGAGTGAAAAGTAGCTCATATAATTATTGATGAATATAATCTCGATATATAAGCGAACGCATGTCTGTGTAAAAACGTGAAGCATCTTTTTGCATGGAAGAATGTTCAGTTTACATTGAGGTAGAGGTTATATTTTCTAAATGAAACGTTAAATCTGCGACTATGATGAGGTTGATATTTTATTCCGTTTTTTATAATTTTTAAGAGAGACTCATCACTATGATGTAATTTTAACATTTTTTTGCTTTCTGATAATTAATTATTTAAAATATCTTCATCAACAAAATTTAAAAGTGAGTTTACATGACTTTGGAATTGCTCACTCGCTGCGCTTGTTTTGCAAACTCCCTCACATGTAATCACTCACTTTTGAACCTTGGTGTGTAATATAATATTTTAATGAATAAAATTTTGGTTTAATAGTTTATGTTTATCCTTTAATATTTCTGGGTTGCAAAAATGGTGCTTGCGGTTAATCACTAAATGGGTATCGCATAGTATTGTACTTTAACTTGCGATATGTTTTTCTTTTAAAGATAGTAAAATTACCGCTTGCACAAAAAAAAAAAAATTGTAGAACAAGAAATTCTCTTGCCTCTCAAACAAAACTGCAAGTATGAAATATTCTCGTTGTATTAATTTTCTCGCCAGAGACAGTTGAAATAGTGTATTATTCACCAATATTCAAAATTGAGCATTTATATGTGATAGAAGTTTACAAAGCAAGTATATAGTGAGTGGGCAATTCCAAAGTCATGTAAACTCGCTTTTGAACCTTACTAGAAAGATATGTTCTATAATCAATGATCAGAAAGCAATGAAACATTAAAATTCTATCATAATGATGAGTCTTTCATAAAAATTATATAAAACTGAACAAAATATCAACCTCCTCATTGCGGCAGGTTTAAGTTTCATTTAGAAGGTGTAAATTTAGAAGGTGTAAACTCTACTTCGATGTAAATTGGTTCTACTTCCATGTAAGAAGATGCTTCACACTTTTTACATAGAGGTGCATTCACTTTTCATCAAGATTACATTCATCGATGATATGAGCTACTTTTCACTTGTAAAATATGAGTGTAAATATTGGCTTTCTGATCATGTATTATATAAAAATACATTCAATTAAAATTTATAAAAATTACGGAATTTGTGATTATCTGTTTCAAAATTACCGCATGTGATACGAGTGTAGGGCTAGATTGTTGCCGTTTAGGACTGAATGCAAGATTGGTACTTGAAAAATCCTTACATGTTTATAAGTGCTGGAGACATACAGTTAAGGAGACTTCTTATTCCCCATAAACGCTGTGTCAAAAAACATGTTAAAGATAGAAGTAAAGCTATTAGAGTTACACAATTTGTGCATCCAAAGCTGCGCATATTTCATAGGTTTATCATTGTGATAATAAGTCACTTTCATCTCTAATGTAAAAATATAAATTTCTATATTAATACAAGTTTTATCAAGCTATGACACTTGTACTTTTCTGTAATCCGCATATCTGATGCAGGGGTCGGAGATTCAAATCACAATGGTAGAATTTTTTTTTTTCATGAGTTTATTTTTGTAATGTTTTAAAGGGTATTTATGTATGTTGATTAAAGTATGTCATGCTAATTTTAATCCTTCTAGCTCAGTAGGAAATATGAAAAATAAATGCGAACGGAAATCCGGACTTTTTGAATTTTATATTGTAGATTGTCATTTTAACGTACCCCCACGTACTTACCTTTAGGTTATAATTCCACCTATCCACCATTTAATCCCCTTTATTGAGAACTTTCTGACTTTGGTACAGTTGATGTCAGAAATGTGTATGTCTTTTCAATGTATTCTGAAGATACTTGATTGCTCCCTTTCATTTAAAATTATGACTGGATTTTGCCTACTTGTAGTTCAAAAGCCTACATTACAAAAATAATTCAATAAATCAGCTTTCAAGTTTTTTAATGTAAAATATTTGAGGCCTAATAACATCATTTATAACGGTCGAATTTACTAATGAAAGTTTCTAATTTTTTCTTTATTTTCAACGAAATATTGTTTCTTTGTTCTGCTGAACACAGTTTTTCCACTAAATGTTCCAAGTCTTGAGGATGGTCATGGCCATATCTCATCTCGTAATGCCACATTTAGTTCGTTCATGAATAGGCACTCGGACTGACGACTATAATAAACTGAAAATTTTGTATATTTGGATGTGTTAATGTCAGTTTATCAATAGTTGTGTCTTAGTTTTCATTTATAAATTTATTTGTGTGTCATTTGTAAAACTACTTAGTGTTTGCCCCCAAACCAGTCATACGGAAAGTTAGTCGCGTTTTAATGAAGTCTCGAATTTTGGACTGCCTCCCATACCTTTGAAAGATAATCTTAGGTTGAAAAGAAAATGATAATGCTCTAGCAACGCCACTTTGTCAAGTTCTTTCGATTGATAATTTGGAACCAAATTTTCAGTTCCTAAAGAGCTTCCCACTTATAAGAAGCAGGGAGTCTTCTTAGTTAACATCCTTTCATATCTGACCTCTAATTCTGATATTTGAACGTGTTCAAGTACTTGGTATTTTTTCATTTTTATGGTACTATTTACTGCGATGAATTTCTTTCAGAAAGGTCCTCATATTTGTTGTTGAAAATTTTACGTCTGATCGTTTTTTTCAGTATTTTGTTCTCTCTCACTTTTCTAGTGCAAACTTTTACCCATTTTTGTTAATTATTTTGTGTGGGTGTGTGTTTCTTTTGTTTTAGCTCTAAAAAGTGGGCACCCTTCTTTAACGTGCGGATTGTGGGTGTTGGCCGGCTTACTAGCTTTCATTATAATCGAAAAAGTCTTCTCGTTCGAGAAAGAAGACGACGAAGGGGGTGAAGAAATTCCAGCGGAGGCGAGTAAAGCCAGCAAATCCGTGTCAATCAGAAGGAAGAAAAGCAGTTTCATACTCAACGACTTGACCGCTAACTGTGTCACAAATTTTCCACTGCTGAATATCCATGATGCCGGTGTTGTCGACAATAATAACAAGGAGGAGCCAAAGGTGCATCAACTGGCCAGAAAACCCGCTAACATTCGAGTAAGTTCCTCAGTGGCTCAAAATTATCCATTATTTCTCGTTCATTGTGTCGATGGCATTGGTTGTTGAAACGCTGACTTCGAATTTCTCGCGTTAATTTCTTTATCGAATTCTAATATTATAATTTATTGTAATGGATGTGGCTTGTGGGGTCGAAGCCTTCCCTAAAACCTAAAATAAAAAAAACCTGTTATAAATTGTTCGAGGAAGTATGAAGTTAAAATTGTGTTTTAATCCTGTTTGCTTATCAACGCCAGTATGTACTAGTAGCATATTCTGGATCGTGCCTTTGGATGGTTTTACTTGTGTAACATTGTTTTGCTCGCCCGCAAAATTTAGGGTGCTCAATCCTTTTTGAGGATTTTTTATGCTCCCTTACTGAAGATTACACTACTCTGTCTCAAAATTTTATCTTTCATTTTCTTGTTTATTCTTATTTTTTAATGTCAATGAGGTCGGAGGGAGGTATAGTTGGTGTGGTATTTTACTCCCTTCCTCCTCTTAAGATTGATCGGTAGGGAAGGTGACGCATATGGACAGGAGAAAAGGGTGGGAAATTTAATTTTTGAATAAATTCTTCTTAACCCTCTCTAGAAAAAATTCTGGCTATGTGCCAGTGGATGATGATTTTGCAAGAAGTAATGGTTTTAAACTGTAATTTTAGGTCAGCAGTTGAAAAATTTAATATAATTATTATCAAAATTATGAGCTATCATCATCTTTTTAGCCCATATTTTTCTACTTTTTGAAAACCTAGGAGATACCGTTGCGTTACTTTTATTTTTGTTTTTTTAACATGTTTCTGAACAATTCTATGTAAAGTCATTCGATAGATTTGCCATTGGTCGGTATTTTTTATTCGACGTTGATTTCAAATTAACAGTCAATTTTTGGATTAAATCATGAATAGGGTTAGATCTGCCACGATGACACAAAATTGCATGTTTTATGTTATATCTTGAGTTCTATTTATCGGATTGTGAATTTCTTTGAACTGTTAGACAGCTGCATCTTTTGAATATACATGATAAAAATCTTGTTTGAATTCATTCATAATTTACTGAGATATACTTGAAAAAACAACTCATGATTTTTGTATCATTGTGGCAACTTGTTTGGCCACGATGACACACCCACTTGCCACGATGACACATATTTAAAAAGCATTATTTTCAGTTTTGCCACGTTGACACAAACCTGAAACTTGAAGTTGGTACTATGACACACCTATGTTTATAAAAAACATCAATGCCACAATGACACACATGCAAAAAGTGTTATGTTCCATTTTGCCCTGTTGATATAAACCTGAAACTCCAATTTGGTGCAATAATAATACTACATTTTGTGGAAAAATAAATTATTTGTGAACAAAACGTCATATTTTATTAATAAAAAGTCATGAATAGGTATATGAAAATTATAAAACAAAATGAAAAAAAATTACCCAAGTTTTTATTTTACTGTAGCACGTTTAACCTTTTTTTCAATCTTCTTTTCTTGTTTTTTATGTTTTAGAATTAGAGCAGCCTGTTTTTTTCTTCTTTATCTCGCAATGTTTTTTTCTTTTTCTCAATCTCAGGTGTAGAAGTTATAATTTTAGAATTTCCTCTTGGACGACCTCCTTTTTTTTAAGCATTATTTTCTTTTGGAGTCTGAGTAGGAGCATCAATAGTTGGATACCAAAATAAAGCTTCGGGTGAAACGTATGGATTTTCGTTGCTGCTGGCACTTTGGCTGCTGATGGTAGAAACGTTTTGGTGAAAGGGTGTAGAATTTTCATTTTGTTGAGAAGTTGAAGGTGCATTTGAATTTGGCAATTGATTTTTATTGATGTTTGTTGCATCAGTTAGATTGATGAATTTTTCCTTGAAATATTCCAAGAAATCATAGTCATCAAAAGTTTGGTCATTGAATTCGTGAATTCCCATTTTTTTAAATCCAGCAATCACATTGCTCGGAAAGAATGCTTTCATGAATGCTGATTTAACAAATTTGGCAATGTTGTAGATGGTTCCTTTTTTTAACGGATTGTTCACTTGCCAATTTTCAATTGCTCTGTTATAAGCAACTTTGAAAGAACTGAAAACACTGACATCCAATGGTTGCATTCTATTAGTGCAGTGTGGGGGTAAAGTGAGCATGTCAATACCATGTTCTTTGGCATACACCAAAGCCTCTAAACTTTTTTTGTGGTACTCTTTTTATTTTCACCATTTTGAATGAATAAGAAATCAATTACACTTACACAATCGATCTGAGTACAATCTAAACAAAATAAGTTCATAAAACAGATCACTATTCAGAATGTAAACATGTTATCAGTATAACAAATATTTTGTGTCAACTTGGCCAAACATTAAGTTGTGTCAAGGTGGCAAAACCACCCAAATTTATTGAAGCCAGCGTTACCAACCAACCAAGTATTCAGTTTCAAATTTTTTTTATCAATAAATGCAAAAAATTACCAGGATTCCAGTGATATTATAATTCATCTACTTCATCTTTCTTGGTTTCTCTCCAAAAGAAAAATAAAAATGAAAAAAAATATACTTTTGGTAAAAAAAATCACAAAAATTTCATCAAACTTTTTTTTCTCAAAATTTTTTTAATGGATTCCTGCGAGTGATGGATATATGATGGGTTGTATCATTCTACACAACATTTTGTTTTTTTATGATTGGAGCGCCAATAGATAAAAAATTATGAGAGGTGTGTCATAGCAGTTGTGTCATTGTGGCAGACCTTACCCTAATTGCCAATATTAAATTCGTCTCAATAATTTTTAATTAATTAAATTTCTCCCCTGTAGCCCAAAAACAGGGTTTAAAATTAATATTTTATCAACTATTGGGTTATAATTTGCAGATTTATTTAAGAATTTTTAATTATACAATAATTTTTTTATGATATTCGAGTAATGTGTAGTTTAATAGGAAATTTACGTGTTTTTGAAAATTAGTTTTTGAATGACTTGAAATTTTAAATTAGTATTGAATTAGCCAACTGGGCTCTCTTTAGGAAAATTAAAAAACTGAATTTCTTTATTATATTTTGGAAGAGCAAGAAAATTTATGTGTGCCTTCAAAGTGAGATGTAGGGGACATGCTAACATACTTTATCCTTCGTTTTTTCTTGTGTTAGGTATGTGTAATGTTAGGTATGTGTAACTCGAAATCAATCGAACCGACCAAGTGGATCACTTTAAGGGTACTGCTACATATTTTAATCTGCTGCGAGCCTTCGTTCTTTATGTTTCGGAAATAGTTTACATATTGTTTCTCTGAATTCTAATCGCCTTTTGAATATTTCTGATCTCTACGGTTAAAAGGTAGTTTAGTTCATTCACTGTCTTCTACTACCTTCATGTGAATAATGGGTTGAAAATGTGAAAAATCGTTTTCAGAATTGTTCATGAAATTAAATACAGTATTTTGTCTCTATGAATAGAAATTCGTAGACAGCTTCATAATGATTTTGAACTGTAGAATTTGTGAAAAAGTAAAAGGAAAACCCTTCTCTGTCAAAACAAAGAGGGAAATTCCAAAAGGAGGCAATTACCTCCCATGACCTTACTTTTTTTCTTTTTTTTTGCTTTTCAATTTTAAAATATGGAAACAATTTTAGTTATACGAAAATGAAAGGGCATCACATTTTTTTTGCCCTCCCTTGAAGAAATCGTGGCTACGCCCCTGGAGCAAGTTATAATTTTTTCGTAGTTTTGTCAAGTATTCGTAATATCTATGAATCCAAGAGTTATAACATTGAGGAAAAGTGCGAATAAATGAAAATGAGTTTAGGCGAAGAGAATGCGAAATGTAAAAGATGGTAGTTTTTTTGTGTGCGTTTTTTAGAAAATAATATTATTACTTTGTTTTGGGCTTAAACTTGACAGAGTCGACTTGACTGTTGGACGCAACTGGAGTATGAGTGATTACAAAGAGGAGAATTCATGTAGGTATAGGTATGAGAGTAATATGACGAAAAGAGTGAATTTTGAAACAATTATATTACATGATCGTTTAAGGTTCCAGTTCCTTCATCCCACGTATGCTCATTTGTTTGTCGATGCTGTTGAATATAACGTTATTGTGTCCAAAGATTATGTTGTGTCCTCTTTTTTTGCGATTTAATTTTCCTTTTGACTATATAGTACTGGACCAGTAAAGAAAGACGATTTTTGGAGAGACATGCAGGCGCTAAATAGGCAACCGTTGCGTACCTTTTGACGTACTTTGCGTTGTGTCTATGTACGCTATCCTTATGAATTTGAAGGACGTCTTTATCAGATGTATTCTAAATTGGTGAAATCGAGCAAAACGTCGAAATTACGCAGAAGCTACACTAGGGTTGCAACCTACTTTTTTGCCGGCTTGTCTTCATATTAAAAAGTACATTAGTCTTATGGAGCCTTATTGGTCCAATAATATACTATAGTCAAAGAATTTTCCTGTATTGCAAGTTAGTTCAATCAACTGCGTGTGCAAAATTTTCGTTTGTCGGAAAACAAGTCTCAAAAGCATACCACTTCTTGTTTACTTGTGCCTGTAGGAAAATAATTAATGAGAGTGCACTAAACGTTGATGATTTTAGGCAGCGCTGTATGAGTGCCTTTTGGAATTTTTTTCGAGCGAAACCACTATTAAAAAATTCGTTATTGTTTGTTAGAAAAATAGTTCAATAATTAATTGACCAATTTAAACGAAGCAAATAAAAATTAAAATTTAAAAAAAGAAAAGCGAAATCGCTCCGTGCTCATTATTTTATTTTTCGACTCAATTTAGAACAATGAGAGGTTTTAGTGGTTATCGAATTTGTAACATATATTTTAAAAGCTTTTTAATTTTTATCTTTTAGGTATTGTTGCGTCATAACGGGGATTTAAAATTTTTTTGTTTTTTTGATGATAGGAATCGTGTGTGTATATGTATATTGCGTTGAAAATATTGTACATTTTTCTATGAATCGATTCATCTTTGTGTATCATTATTGCAAGAAAGAAAAAACAAATAGCGTTGTGCGATAATGCTTTAATCACCTTGGGAATGGGAGGTGGAAACAGAAGCGTATTCGTATTTCGTGTCGAGAATTGATTCTACTTGTCGATTCTTTTCTTTGTTTATCAGTATATAGAAAAATAACAAAGTCAATCGTTGGCTGTGGCTTATAAAATTCCTATCTGGTTTCCTATGATAATAATAATAATAATAATAATAATGAGGAAGTCGGTTTGACGTACAACTCGATCATTCTGAATCATGTCCGAATAATAAAAATCGCGATTCCCAAAGCGCATGAATAATTATTGTCGAGGGAATATTATTAAGTATTTTTATATTAATTAGCTGCGCATATTCTGATTTTGTCAATGTAGTATGTATGGTTTTCTGTTTTTACAGATTAGTGGATACCTAAACCTTATGGCCAATTCGATCGATAATTTCACCCATGGCTTGGCTGTTGGAGGAAGTTTTATGTTATCGACGAGAGTAGGCGTTTTCACAACGTTCGCTATTTTAGGTGAGTTTGTGTTTGGTGGTTGACACGTGAAACTGATTTCATCCTATCATCGAGAAAAACATCGAATTTCTGTTTCAAAATGGATGCCCTAACCCGATAAACTGAATCAAGCTATAGTCCATGCTGAAGTGATACCAATTGGTGTCGATTTTTCATCAAATTTTGCTCCAAAATCTTGTCGATTTATGTAACTTTTTAACATGAATTTGGAGAGACTCATATGTGGACCTGCCAGCAATGGGTCTAGACTTGACTCAGGAGATTGTTTGGTTCTATGCACTCTTAGCATCAAAAACTGTCTTTATTAGTCTTTTCTTAATGAGAGGCAGAAGTGACACCACTCCAATCATCTTAACGAAAAGGACGAATAATCCAAGTTGATACATAATTATGTATAATTACTAACAAAAACTTCTAATGGGTCTGACTGTGCTCCTCCTAGAAGGGTTAAACTTGAACATGATGTGAAAATCAAAGTTAAAGTATTGAGATAGAAACATTGCTAATTACCAACTGTATATGGAGGTATCAAGTACATTTATAACATAATTTATAGATTATCGATTGTGTTTTATTTTATTTTATTTTACTTGATACAAATTTGATTTATTTTATTAAGTCAGATTTTGGTTAAACAACAAAATCGACCAAGAAAAATGTAACTGAAATAAAAAGAAGAAAATTAAGCAAAAATTCTAATTTCGGTCGACTGAAAATTTTACTTCTAAATTGTGTCGATTTCAGGTCTATTTATCGTCATTCTTTCAAGATTGACTCAGTTCATCTGCTTTTACAAAACTTTATGAAATTTAAAAATAAATAAATTAAAAAAAAAAATTTTAGATATTCGACGTATTCCCATTAATCTTTCAATGGTATGATGCATGGTATTCCTCGTGATGGTATCATGGTAGGGAATCCCCGCAGAACTTGCAATGCTATCTTCACGAGGGAACCCCTGCCACCAATTGGAAACCTGAAAATGGTAGCAAGATGAAAGAATCCCTGTCGTATGAAGTAGCCTGAAAATTATTGTATTTTATGTTAGCTTCGATGTTTCAGCAATAATTTACTGGGTAGAACAAAAAATAATTTTTTTTTTTAAACTTGATTAGGTAGACAATAGTTGTATTTTCTGTAAAATCAAAAAACAAAATAAAACAGATTTCTGACACTGACGTTTTATAATCCTTGGATACGATGAAATTTTACCCACATGATTTTCAGTTAAAATAGCATGTTTTGAGGGGTACATCCTAAGGGAGTCCTCTAATTGGGACCACAGTTATTCAACAAAGCTGAGACATCAAAGACCTGCTTCGCGATGAAAATGAAGTTGAACCTTGTTCATACGTTTTCGAAGAGACCTTAGTGAAAAAACATATTATGCAGGAAAAAATTATACATGGTGAATAGAAAAACTCAGATTCAACCAAAAAAAACTGAGTAGGTACTTTTTTTTAAATGTTATTAGCTTATCAGGAAGAATTTTAAGGGGACTAAAATTCTGATGTAATTAATAATTAGGTCTATTCCATATGATCAAAAGTGTGAAATATTCAGCACTTTTTATAAGCTGGATGTAGAATTTGGAAAAGTGTGACACTTAATTCTTTAAAGAAGCCATTTAATTTCCTGTGGCAGAACTCGATACTTTTCCTCAAAAAGTTCAAAATTTCCAGTAACAAACGTAACTAAACCTTCCTTAAAAACCAGTCATTGAGAAATTCTACGTATTTTCATTTTGTTTCCGTTAGCTGAGTTTCTAAAATTTATCATAATGTTAGTTATTTTTTGTTTCCATTTCCATAATTTTGGTTTCTGTTTCCATTACATTTTCCAATTTTACCAATATTTTTCATTCAATTTTTATTTCTGGTTCCATTTCTATTTAAAAAATTGTTTTTCTTCTTTTAAAATTTTCCAAATCTTGTTTAAATGATATAGCGATATTTTTTGGACATTTTTTTCCACATCAAAATTAATCAGGTGAGAAATGGAAATAGAAACGATTCATCATTCAGTTTGCATTACTTTTCCATTATTGTTCTTGAAACTAATCGGTTAATTGTTTCCGATTCAGTTTTCAATTCAGAATTTTGGTGTTTCCATATTTAATTCGGTTTCCAGTGCAAAACAATATGGTTTCTGTTTTCAAAAAATTATTCTCAATCCCTGTTAAGAACCATAATATGCAGGAAAACTTCTTACTCAACTACATCTTACATATCCAGGAACTTCTACATAGGTTTACTAGGGCAAATCAAGAGACCGCAACAGAATATCAGATTATCAGGAAAACATCTTATGCAAGAACGTTATTACTGGGTTTTAGGTATTGTTATAGAAATATTTTTCCATGAAATTTCACATATCCCATGTTTAGCCCAAAAGACAACTCATTTCCCCCAGTAAAATTCAAGAAAATTTGTTTCTTTTTTCATTCCACTTTGAAAACAGGCCAGTTAAAAGTATAATTTCCAAAATTTTTACTGGCAGTGATTTCCTTACCATGATACCATTTGGGTTACAATTTTCTTTGAACTTTATAACAATAACAAATGATATCTTAGTAAAGGAATCCCTGTAATATGGTGGGGAGTGACATTAAGATGTTGCTCCCTAGGCATGTCTTGTGACATTCCAGCAGCATAGACCCCAAATGGAGAAAATGGAAATTCTCGCACCATGAGCCATTATAGAAGGTTTAGATTCTTGTATTATTCATTCGAGACAGTTGAACATCAGGGTTTTATTAGAAATTCCCGTAAAATATACGGTTTCTTCTTTCAGTGGGAATATTTACAGTTGTGGTCAGTTGAGTATTTTGTGAAAGCGGAGATTTTATGTGACATTAAGTGCTGCAATAAGGGGGTTATGAGACAATTTTTGGAGAGGAGAAAATGTGACAACATGAATTCATGAAGACGTTCGTTTAGATGAACATATGCCATTGTCTGTTAAAAGCGTCTATATTTTTGATCGATTAATTTATGTCTTATCGTGAGGGAGGGAAAATGCATTGACAAGTAAGATAAACCCTTTCACGGAACTTTAGATGTAAAATTTAGTGATCGAACTACTTTATTGAATGAAAACTTTTTATTCGTGTTGTGCAAGTTCAAAATGGCGAAACGAAAATTTCTATTTGAATTCGAGCAGCGTTAAATAAACACGAGGAAATGGGAAAAAAAATAGAATCACCGCAAAAAATCTTAAAAACAGAAATATTTTAATTTTCTGTTTTTATAAGTGGGTGTGGTCATGCTGAAAAGTCTTATCGGTATTTTAAATTAGAGAAAGATGAATGAAAAAAGGTTTAAAATTTTTTTGGAGGGGTAATTTCATTCATTTCAGCCAACTATGTTGGCGCATTATTTTAACTTGTGTACCATTTAAGAATCATTGACTGTAGACGAACATCCTTGTGGCGCATTTCCGATTTCGTTTTATTTTTTCGTTTTTCAGAACGTGATAAACGTTATTTCTCGCATGTATACGAATATTATTTCACGTGTAGAAAAATGCTTTGGTGTAATCAGATGAGGGATTATTGAAATTCACCTCCAATGTTAATTTACTTAGACAGGTGCTCATGAGCCTGCCAAGAATTGGTATCCGCTAATCCATTCTAAATAAATTTACTTTCAAACAAAATATCGACCTCTACAACTAACTATCAAAATCCTAAAGCGTGAAAACACAAATTTGTGATTTACAAATTGTTTTAGGAGTTGGTATGTCGATATGTTGTTAGCAGTGTTGTGATTAAAGCGTGTGTGAAAAGTGATGTCTTAGGTGAAGTAACCAAAATTTTATCAAATACTCATATTGTCTATACGTGGAACGAATTTCTCGTAATATTATGTCTACAGCTTGTGGCTTTTTGATTTATCTCAATTAGGTAATAAGTCTCTCGTAAGTCGTTAAATTTTGTTTTGTTCAAAAAATTTTTAACCAACTTGGAAGTACAAAGCATTATAATTCTCAATAGATTCTATATGGTCTTATTATAGTACCATTCTACGCTACGCGGTTTCATTGACTCGGGTTTGAGTCTAGTTCATCCGATTTACTGAGTGTTTCGGTAGTAGACGATAAAATTTCAACGGATGTTACAATTATGGACTGTAAGTTGGTATATGATACTTGCAACTTATGATTATTACATCGGCTAGTGATCTGATATACACAACATAGATGAGTTAACATTTAATTTTATTGCTTCAGTACAGCTACAGAACTCGCCAAGCTTTCGCTCTGCTCTCAAATGAAAAGATACGTTTGTATGTGCAATTTTTTCTTCACTTACGAAACCTAATTGAAGAGTATACCCTAGCGACTAAATTGAGACCATGAAACCTAATTACATGATGTGTTTGTATGTCTCAAAAGAACTGAGAAAAAAAGACAGAAAAAACTTACGGTTCTAATGTTATTTTTTAAATTATGAAAAACGAAGTTAGGCTATGTATTATATAAGCTTTTATTCTACTCACTACTGCGATTTTAAAATAGACCAATACTGCAGCCAACCTTCCTAAACAAAATAATGTTCATTTCGCATGAGCTAAAGCCAAAGAAAAAATAAAAACTTATCTTTTAAAAATTTTTTTTAACCTACTTAATTAATTTATGAAGGGAACGATCTTTATAGTAAATTGTAAAAAAATTTTTATAAGCTTTTATTCTACTCATTACTGCGATTTTAAAATATGCCAATACTGTAGTCAACCTTCCGAAACAATAATGTTTATTTCCTGTGAAGCTAAAGCCAAAAAAATAAAATAAAAGCTTATCTTTTAATAACTTATTTTTAACCTAATTAATTTTTATTATATAAGCTTTTATTCTACTCGCTACTGCGATTTTAAAATATACCAATACTGTAGCCAACCTTCCGAAACAAAATAATGTTTATGTTTATTTCCTATGAAGGTAAAGTGAAAAAAATAAAATAAAAGCTTATCTTTTAAAAACTTGTCTTTAACCTAATTAATTTTTATTATATAAGCTTAATTCTACTGGCTACTGCGATTTTAAAATATACTAATACTGTAGCCAACCTTCCACAACGAAATAATATTTATTTCTTCGGTTAAAGGTAAAGCCAAAAAATACTAATAATAAAAGCTTATTATTATTGTTTTTAACGTAAACTTATGTTTTACAATTTAGTTGCTGTCAAAAAGGAAAGATTCTCGCAAATGAAAATAATGCCCAAAAAACTGAAGCAATTTTAAAAATTTATTCTTTACATTATATCATGAAAATTGAGGTAGGTAAGTTTGTTCCTTTATTCGACATCTTTTGAAAACCAAGCCACTTAGAAGAAAAGAGTAGCCTGTTGAGACGTTTTTAGTGAGCATATTTTTCTTTATATTTTTCGTATACTTATTATACACTTCGGATTAAAAATATTTTGTATGAATTTTTTCTAGATAATATTAAAGATGAAATTGAAATCTTGTGTTTAGAATTTTTTGTTGATTTTCAGTTTTCTTCAAGGTCAAATAGCTATAATTGACTGTTATTGGTCTCCATTTATACGACCGGTTATGCTTTTTTCACTAATCTTATTGAAAAGTATGATATTCTATATTTTCATTTGAGAGAATTATGGGTGAAAAATCGGCGTGGTGTGTTATTGGATTGAAGTTATAAAATTCAACTTTATATCATATCAAAGGCATTAACTCCGGATCAATACGCCGCCAAATTATAACTTGCAAGCACTTAGTCTACTTTAGCTATCATCTTTTGAAATTTTAGTGTCTCGTTTGAAGAAAGACCCTGTGCATATGGTATTCTGTTGGAAAAGAGCCTATTTTGACATATGAACAATTCTAAAACATACCAATTGTCAATCTAGGTAACAATTATCGATTTACGGATGTTTATGAACTTCCGTGTTTGTTATATAGTGTTGAATTTTCATAAAAATCCAGTCTTATCGATTAATTGGGCGTACACAATATGTGAGATAATATTCTATTTTTGTAAACAGGAAACCAAACTCTGTTGGCAGTTTAAAGGCAAGAGTTTTTACTGAATACACGTATACCTTCGTGAATTTTTTCATTACCAAGTTGAGACTCACTATATTGGGTAGTTAACCTTCTTTTCAGAAATAAGCAATATACTCTTCACAATTTTATAGTTTTTTTTTGTTTTTTTTTGAATACCTATTTGAACGGAATAGTGCAAAAATACTTTCGAAATTTTGAGTGCGACTTTCTTGTCGTATTTTTGCAACCTAAAAACTTTTTATTATTCATTTTCGGTCAATTCTTCCTCGAAAAAGCTGAATGATCGCTTAGTTTACGCATACATGTCTTTACTTCTGATAAAATCGACCCATATGTCAATGTGTTGGACTTTTCCTTGAGAATTTTATTATTTACAGTTCTATTGGACCCTAGATAAGAAAGTTAGAGTTTAAAGCTTTTCCTGTAACATTGAGTCGGTCATTATGTGAATGGCAAGGGCTTATATTAAGTAAATGAATGGTTCTTCCCGCAATTAATGTGGACCGGAGCTTCGTCGTCAGCCTTTTCATTTTAGTGTAACATAAAAACTTCGTAATTGTGCCTAATATTTGTGACGTAAACAGGTGTCTGGTGGAATGTTTGAGAAACTCAGCGCCGTGCCGAAGGAGGTGTGGCTGGCGGCGTTGAAGCCCTCCCCAGAGTCTCAAAAAAAAAAAAAAGGAAAAAACCTATTATAAAATGTTCGAGGCAGTATGAAGTTTAGCTCGTGTTCTAATCCTCTGTGCTTATCAACACCAGTAAGCTAGTAATTTTACCTTGAATTATGCCTTTGGGTTGTTTTATTTTGGAAACATTTTTTGGTTTTTCATCCATTCTGATGCTTTTTGATGCTCCCTTACTAAAGATTGCACTTCTGTGTCTCAAAATTTTCTCTCTCATTCTTTGGCTTTTTTCTTGTTTTTTTCAGTCAACGAGGGAGAATGAACGGTGTCGTAGTATGGTGTTTTACCCCCTCCACCGAGCGTACGCCTTTGATTAACACCGCTTAAGAATAATTTTGAACGAGAGCTACGCGTACGGACTGCGGAGTAGGGTGGGCATGAGAGTCAAAGAAAGAAGAAATTTAATTTTTGAAAAAATTCCTCTTAGCCCCATTCAAAAAATTACCAGCTTCGTGGTTGGAAAAACTTGAGGTGTAGGTAAAAGCGAATAGGTATGTTTTATAGAAATATTGTGTAGACTGCGGTGATTTCCTTGGGAAGTTAATGGAATTTGAATATTTTAAAGGTGTAAGAAAGCTTCAAAGTATCAGAATAATAATGTTTTTCTTAATGGAGTTTCATTTGAAGAAACAATGAAAATCAGAAAATTAATTTTAAAATTGATTGATATGTGATTCGCTTTTCAGTTATTCTTTCACATTATTTTTTTTTTTTTTTTTTAGGAGTGGCGTATGGGACATCGTATTTCGAACTTCCCTTATCTGTTTTAATACATTTAATGTTTATTCAATACTTCATTTTTTCGTATTATCTTAATCGTATTCGATGCTTCGTGTAAAGCTGCGTTTACACTAAACGAACAAGTGAACAACGAACGTTTTTTAATGTGATAACATTTTTATTTTCACTACAGCAAAATACGGGTTTGTTTTTACATTCGATGTCGTTTTTTCTTGTTAAATTTTCCACCGATTATCGATAATATATCGATAAAAACTACATAGCTTTCTTTTGACACATCGAAATATCGATATTTCATTCAAAATTGAAAAAACAGTTATGAGGAAATCCATGTATTTGTTAACATAGTATCGATAGTTGATGGTAAAACATTGATATTGAAGATGAAAATGTTATCAAATTAAATGTAACGGTCTGTGGTAGTCACTGATACTGATTTTTTTTTTGGTTTTTTGGTGTAAACGACCATCAAACAAACCAATAAGAACGAACGTAGTTCGCTACCCGATCGAAAAGCTACAAACAACCTGTTACCTTGTGAATACAGGAAAATATCGAACAAACAGCGAATGTTTGTATAATGTAAACCCAGCTTAAGAGATAAACAATCAGCAATTTTCCTACCTGAAATTGTGTTCAGAGATGGAGATGCACAAAGTTAAAATAACTTTTTAGCGGTGCAGTTTTAAAACTTCCTTTTTTATTGACTTTTTGCAAAAAAAAAAAATATATATATTTCGCCCGTTAGATTACAATAAATTTTTCTTTATTTGTGCCAATTAGTTTTTTTTTAGGGTTTTTGCTTGCAAAAAACCCTATTAAAATCGCTTTGTTTTTCCTTTTTGTTCTTCATTATTCCTCAGCCTGAGTTCTGTTTTTTTTTTTTAACTGTGAAAATAAAATTTTCTATTTTATGGCGATATCTGCGAACATTTATTTATTTATTTATTTTTCTTATTTTCCTTCTTCATTTTCTTCAACCTGTGTTTTATGTTTTCTTTTTCAACTGTGAAAAAATTAAAATAAAATTTTCATTCTAACCATTTATTTTTTGATTTTAATCTTGGGATAAATTTATGGAAAATGTGACAATTGACAATAATGTTTCAATTTCAACTGTTTCGTCTTCGTTAAGTATTATTAAATGAAATATATAGCTATATCACTTCCTTTCAACAGTTGTCTTCTTTTTGAAAATACTTCTGAAATTTTTCGGATTATTCGTATTTTTTTATTTCCAGTTTTTATTCTTAGTTGATGTTAATGGTGTCACCTTAGAGTCACTTTTCATTACAAATAAAACAAACCAAAAACAAAGAGAGAAAAAAATCATATAAAAATAAAGCAAAAACCCTGTTGCCACATCGTCTAACGATGTAGCTTGTTTTTCTTCTACTCCTGGATAATAGGTTCCTCGTACTTGCCTTGATAATTCAATATTATTGTTTCGGATAAGATAACTAACGATCGTTTATTTTGTTTCTTTCTTTTTTAGTGCACGAAATTCCGCATGAAGTTGGTGACTTTGCTATACTGCTTAGAGCTGGTTTTTCACGATGGGACGCAGCGTGGGCACAACTTTACACAGCGTGCGCAGGTTTATTAGGCGCCATTACCGCCCTGATGTTTAACGCCAGCGCTACCGCTGTCGGTAAGATTTTGGTTACGTACACATTATGGGGACTCGAGGCTCTCCGGCTGTTGGTTTGTTTGTGAACGTGCAAACATGCATATAGCAGGGAGTGGGGCCACCATGTGAAAAATATGCCAAACGTTGTCATTGCGATGATGTGCTGATTTCTTATAAATTCACTCTACCTGACGGAAAAAGGGACGGAAAATTGACATTAGCGTTCTCGTAGCTGGGGTTGTGGAGTACAGTTGGACTTACGTTATTGAATTCGATTCGAAATTAGCGGAAGGTATGGCTGGAAGTTCGCTCAGCGCGTGAAATAACCAGGAATTCTAGGATAATATAGTTCAGCGACGTTGTTATCTACGTCTTGAAAGTTTTTTGGCTACTCCTATAGTTCTACGTATGGACTGCTGAAACTGATAAGAAAGTGAGGTCAACACCTCAAGTGCGACGAAAGAAATGGCTGGAGCGCAGTGGGCACATGCGATGCTTTGACTGGTTCGTCGCCAACGGTGACTGATGATGGAACCAGTAAGAATGGGGAATTTTGTTTGTACGCGCCCTTTGTGCCCTATTAACTTCCGCTTCCCCGTCACGGCAGATGATATATATACTTTTGTTGCTCTGCCTCCTAGCTGTTTGAGCAGTCCATACTTATAGTAATATGGAGTCAAAGGTTGAACTTCATTCAAAGGCCCGTTTAATTGACTTATTTTATCGGTTTCGTGGCCGTAAAGGCAATGTTTCCGCTTAATGAGGTTTAGTTCGTCGTTGCCTGTCGTGAACGAAACGTAATTTTAGTTCGTTACTTTGGTTAAGGCTCTTTACTGCCGGGTATACCTACGCTCGAAGGTGATAAGAGATGAACCGCCATTTTGTATTTTATGTATGTATAAAAATAGTAATAATAATGTAAAATTTATGAAAAAACGAATAACACAAGATGGCGGCCCATCTCTTATCATCGTCACGCGCCTACCTAAAAGGCAACTTTTTCGCCCTTTACTTCAGTGAAATTCAAGAAAGTTTTTCTTTTTTTTCATTCCACTTTGAAAACGGCGAATTTATAATTTCCACAATATATGCTGGCGATGATTCCGCCATCATGATACCATTTGTATTACGATGGTATTTTGTGCTGTATAACAATAACTAGAATAGTATCATGCGATAATTTTTAAAATTTTCATTTTTTGACGAGGGAATTTCCGCCATATGGCGGTGGAGGGAGGCAACATGAAAATATTGCTTACTGGGCACGTCTTTGTCGTATTTCACGCAATCTACACCCCCTACTGTGAAAACAGGGTACTCTCACCGTAGTATCGTTGGAAGGTATTAAAAACTTACAAACAGTAATTTAAAAAAAAGAAAAATTATTAATTTAACTTCATTTTCGCAGAGATGATATTCTTGTCAGTCAGATTTTTTAGTGGACCAATAGCCGTGCTTGTCGACCTGTTGTTACGCCTCTGTCTTTGATCGACGAAAAGTCGTTCGATATTTTGATTTTTTATTTACTAAATGACGTTCTTACGTCTCGATGCTAAACACTTACGCTCTACTGCTGTTGCTGTTGTATCTATAAACGATTTGTTGTCGTGCGGGTATGAGAAAAATACGTGACTCACGTTTTCAAGCAAACCAAATAGTTTGGGGCTTCCAATACCGTCCAGGACAAATACGTATTGAAAAAGGAAAAAAAATCCCATCGAATATTTCTTTGCTGAAAATGTGTCGTTAAGCCTCTCCCAATGTGCCCAACCAAACCCACCTTCTAAATTCGGGAAGGAATCCCCTTCAGTCGTGGATAATGTGCTCCCTAGTTTAGTTTTTTGCAAATGTCTCGAAAAATATGCGTAGTACGAGGTCGCAGGCTCAGCACACAATTATTCCTCCGTCAATTTCGAATCCGTTGATGTTTAATAAGACCTCATTCGATGCAGTGGAAGCGCCACTGGGGCGCCGGACTACCTACATCAAATTATCAGGGGAGGCTTAACAAAGCATTTTCAGCGAAGAAACCTTTGATGGGATGTTTTTCCCCTTTGAGACGTGTTTCGATATGTTTTTCTTGGACTGAGACAAGATAAGATAATTTTCTAGAAGCCACACCGTCGAATTTGATGATTCGTGCCATGTATTCGTGTTCGCCTGTGCCCATCTGGTATGTACTGTCGAGTGGCTGCGAGTTACGAACACATCGGTGGTGTAGATAACTCGAGATTGTGGAAGTGGTTTTCAGCGAGCGAATAAAAACAATCGAATATTTACGTATTAATTCGACGAGTGATCTTCGTGCGCAGAAATACCGTTTTGTGGGAGCTGTGGAAGAGTTTGAACCGCAAAATCCCTGCTCCCGCGATTACGCCTCCGAAACATGTTGTGGCGAATTTTCACAATTTATTTTACGTAGCTGGTTGTTCGGTGTTTTTATTTTTACAATCTACGTCGTTAGAAAAACGGATCGTCGTATACGTAGACGAGTTCAAGGTGAACCATCAGTCTGAAGAGCCGATTATCCCCTTCCCGTCTTTCTCCGTTTCGTTGGTCACAATTTTTGTACACATTTATTCTCCGTGCTAATGACGTTTTTTTTTTCTTTTTTCCTTTTTTTGGCCGCTGTTTCTGAACTTGCGATTTTGTAGAAGCGCGTACATCGTGGATACTACCGTTTACAGCTGGCGGATTTTTACACATCGCTTTAGTTACCGTTTTGCCGGAATTGTTGAACGAAAAAAATCCCAAAGAATCGCTGAAGCAGATGTGCTCGTTGGCGAGTGGCATAACTGTTATGGCCGTACTTACAACTCTAGTCGAAGGCTGATTCGATATTATGCGACGAAATGAAAACATTTTTATACGAATATTATTTAACAATTTTTTTTTTTTTTTTGCGATATTTCTCTCGTTACATATTACCTTAGGCGTAATAAAATGCAGGAAGGCACCGTAGGTATTCAGATGTTTGGTGGGCCAGCGTTAATAATATGTACATATATATATACGTGTGTGCTAGTGTAATTTGATGCCAGTTTTTTTTTTTGTTTTTCTTTTTCGTGCAGTTGACAAATAAACGAAGCATGTTTATTTGATGATCAAACTGTGGACCAAAATTGAGTACGGGGCGAAACACGTTGAAAATATTTTTTTATTATTTTTCTTCATCCTGCGCCGAACGTTACGATTGTACTGATTCCGTTTTATTGTGGCTTAATTTCGGCATCGTTTGTATCACCATCGTCGTGAAAATTTGTAATATTTTACATCTGTCGAAGAACCGAAGTGAATAAAATAACGCTACATATGCGCGCCTAAATGATCAAAAAGACTACCTAATTAGTGCCATTTTTTTGTCTCTCTTAATTACCATTTACACAAACTAAACAGTCTTTACTTTTTTTTTTCTTTTTTGATTTTTTGTATGTTTGATTCTGAGCATATATGTTTTAAAGAAAAAATGAATTTTGATGTTTAGAATATACCTACACGAAGTTCCACGTCCTAAGTTCGTCGCAGAAAACTCAGAATAACGTCACACGACTGAAATGCCAAGCAATTCACTTGAATTATAACCCAATTCCTTTTTTATTAGATTTATTTGTGAATACACACTTTAAGATGAATTTTATTGTTTGTGTAGTGATATCGAAAAAAAACTTTTTAGCAGGTTTTCTGAAGAAAAAAAGTCCTATTTTTCTGTTTTACTTTAGTTATGAACGCAGTTTTAGATGTAGTTGTTTTAAATATCCACCGATTTTTTTTTTTTTAAATTAAGTAATTTTTAATTTGTATTTATACTTATTCGAAAGGTAAAAAGAATCGAATTTTGTACGATTGATGTTTTTTTGTTTGATGGTATATCGTTCTTTCGTTAAACGGAGAAAAACATTGTGATATGTAATGTTTTTTTTTTTTTTTCATAGTTTGTATTCAATTTTATTTCCGAACATATACTTTGGTTATATGATTTTATTATTGTTTAATTTAAGTTCGAGTTTAGAAAAGTAGATTTTTTTGAAAGTGTTATTTTATGAACTTGTTTTCTTTTTGTATAAAATCAAACAATATGATAATGAAACCCTAGTTTAATCTTATTAATTCGTGTACCTACGTTATTTTACAAAACAAATGAAAAAACAATTAATTTATCTGTGAGAAAATCGGTGAAAACAAGGCAGAGAATTCGTGACATTCTTAATTTGGGCTAAATGAAGATTCAAATAACTTGAGTAGGTTTGAAATCCCGCTAAAATAATGATAGCTTCAACGTTCTTTCTAATCATCCACAACCAACAATGGCGTAAAAAAAAATGAGTGCAATATTTATTTACTCATTCAAAGTCATTCGATGTTGTGAAAGAGTGGTATTTTCTTCATAAGTTTAAATTCACGAACGAACTCTATCACGAAGGCCCATGTATTCAGTAGCAACACGTAGGTTCAGTAAAGCATTGTCTAATAACGAGTGGGTAGGAGGTTCGCTCTTGCGTACAATTCTGATTTATAAATTTGAGCCGAATAATGAACTGTACTTATTATAAGTAAATATTTCAATTTGGGTTATACAATTCATAATTTTAGATATGTTACAGAAATTTGAGAAAATAGGGTTGAAAGTCTCCTTTCTAACTGATTCCTTAGGAAAGACGGAAACAGCAAATGGAAGATTCGAGGGGGCACATGGCGATTCCCCTTTGCCTAGAAAAAATGAGCGAGTAAGTGGTTATCACGTTGTTATTGTAGTAGATTTTTGTCACGAGGGAGAAGGAAGCATGAATATAAGACTGCAGATGAATAGAGAGGCAACAAATTAGAACTTAGCCCTCTCACCCCGAGAATTTTTGTAGATGTAGCCAAACTATAAGAACAAATCAGGTTAAACTTGACTGATTCACAAACCGTGGCATTCGTTTACGTTGGAAAACTGAAATTAAGTAAGAAATATATTTCAAAAATAAATTAATATGAGACGGTTATGTTCATTACATTGCACAAATCATTATAAAAATACACGAACAGGTAATAAAATCGAAATTAAATATTGCTGTCAAATGCACCGATGAAAAAACACACGTAAACTACAAAATTACTCATTAGTAAGTACTGCGACTTTCGAATTCACCAAAAATATTTAATTGATTTATTAATAAACGACATGACATACTTACCTATCGAGCAAGAGAAAAATAAAAGAGTACTCAACAAAAAATTCTCTTTATCTTAAGTTTCCCATTAATTTCATTTACGCTTGAAAACAGTAAAATAAACGGTATTATTTGATTTTGTTAACTATTGACCACAAACTTAGTTAAAATTTTCTAGATCTTAGAATTTTGTTCTTTGTTTTCACTTATATAATCTATAATCAGTTTAGAGTTTTTCCTGAGAAGACTGGAGAACTTCAAAAACTGGTAATATACCTCACGTTTACGATGTTTAAGGAGCTAGGTGAACCAAAAGCATGATACTAACAAATTTTCTTCACAATTTATTGTTATGTAACCATGTAAACCCATATTATTCGACCAGAGGAGCCTAAAAAAAAAAATCTTTAATGTTGCCCTACTTATCTTATGCAGCCAAGGTGCTGGAAGTTCCCAAACTTGTATTGAAAAATCCAAGGAGCTTAATTATGTAATAAAGTACGTATTAGCCCAATTATTCATATTAGTGTGATGTTAATCAAAATATATCGAAAGTAAAGAGGACCTTTTCGTTCTTCGTAGCGAATACTATGTATTGGGTCTACACGAATCGATCACGATTTTGAAGCAAGTTGGTTCATATCATAGCAGTGTAACTTTGAGAACAAGACACTAACTTGTTAACTGAACTTTTTTCATTTGTCGTGAGGTCTTCTATTTGGTATCAATTAATGTTCAGCAGGCTTCTCCATATAATTACACAGATTATTTCTTCTCTTTTCATTACGAAAAATTTCATACGAGGATTCAGGCAATCCACGAGAATGAAACGATTGTATAACGGATTGATGAGTTTATCTTTCAAACCAAAATTTTATTGCTCAAATTTTAAGCCGGTATTAAAAAACTTGGATTTGGTATTTCAACCAAAACATTGTGGATGAGAATATTTTAGTTGGACCGGTGACTGG
Source organism: Ericerus pela (assembly GCA_011428145.1). NCBI lineage: Eukaryota > Metazoa > Arthropoda > Insecta > Hemiptera > Coccidae > Ericerus > Ericerus pela. Next base: position 2,403,725 of record WOFM01000637.1, on the reverse strand, counting down.
ACAAATTAGTTTTGGATAGGGTGGAACTAGTTGGAACAAATATTTTACAGGCAAACAACACCATAAAATCAGAAGTATTTGGCTTTTCTGCCTCTCTGATTTTTTGCCCTCAGTGAATATAATTATTCTAAAAACAGGAAACAATTGAGTCAAAAATTTTCCAAAACATTTTTCAATCTTCTTCCTTTCCATCTTTCTCTGAAAATTTGTGTAGAAATATGCTATTATTTTCGACGTTTTGTTCTATGAATGTTTGAAAGAATTTATTCAGAACATTTTTTCGCTGAAAATGATACTGAAATCAATTAATGACTTATTTGAAGATTTTGATAATTAAATTAGTTGAAAAAGGATGGGTAATATTTCCAGAATTCCTTCATTAAGTTTATATAATAGTACTAAAAATCAGTTTAAATATTTCTTTAATTTAGGGCTAGCCAGAGAATTTTCTCGGAGTTTTAAAAATCCTGTAAATGTTTAGTTAAGAACTCACACTTTTTTATCAGCGAGTGAATCGCTGGAATATTCCAGAAAGACTACAAAAATAGTCGAATGAAAAATGGTAAGAAAGCAGGGATCGATATTACGAATAATGTACCTCATGAAAAAACGGTTACATGGCTTCGAAAAATTTATTCAGAGTAACAGTCAGACAAAAACATACGTCAAATCTTCGGTAATCAACAAATTTTAATTTTACGGGTGAAAAAATTGGTTGAGTTTATTTCAAGCGAAATATGGTTTCAACTTGACAAAAAAAAAAAAAGAATAACAACCACATTAATACGATAAAATTGGATATTCACTAATCCTACGTTACAATTTTCAGTCGCTTCTCGCAAGTCCAACCACTCTCGCATGATGAAAACACAATTACTTCGGAATAATTTCGCAGCACACATGTTTTTTTGTTTTAGATTGCCTACGGACGGTTCGAAATGTAATCTTGAATTTCAGTTGTTCATATACGTGTTTCATTTGGTATGCTGAGGCACACATATCCATTATTTATCAAAAACTTTGGAGTAATTTGAAATGTATCGTTCAGCTTCTTGTTTGATGGCCGCCACTGCTTCTAAGTTTCCATATTTTTCTTCAAACGCAATACTTCTCGTAAATAAAAATTTCATTTTTTTCGGAGGCAGTTTGTGAGCACGAGCTCGTTCCAAAACTTGCCTACATTTAAATGTAAAAAATTTAAATTCAATTAACCAAGAAATTGATCGAAGTAATACAAGAAGAACGACAATAAACGCACCTTGCAATCTGAATTGAATTTGATTTCGTGAGCATATCAACGTAACAACTCCATACGTCTGTCCTAGCAGGAAATGTGGTTAGGACATGCTCGAACAATGTTTGAGCTTTTTCTGAAAACCCGTACTTATTTTCTAGAAGAGCAAATCGACTAATAAATGAAATATCTGAAATTGAAAAAATGAATAACATAATATAACGAAACTATTCATCGAATACGAAATAAAATATGTACACAAAAAGGTGTTGCTAACGTTCTTTTTTTATCAAACTTTGTAGGGCTCGTTGGAATAATAATCGAGCTTTCGTGAATTCCTTAACCTTGAAAAATGCTTCGCTACAATTTAGCCAACATTCTATCGATTCTTTGAATTTTTTACAAACTTTATTTATGAGTTTATCTAGTTCCTGAAAAAAATGAAATTAATTTAAAAGAGGCTCCATGAAACTATTCGCAATAATAGGAAATTCTTACTTGTACTTTATTGGAGAACACATAAATATCCACCATTTTCATGTAGACGTTGAAGTCATCATTTACTCGAACAGCTTCTCCTAAACATTTTTCTAACGTTTCCTAACACAAATTGTAATATAGCAATTAAGTAGGTATGCAGAGAACGAAATACCATACTTTCGCTAGCGCATAAGCGGAAATACCTTGGTACCATAGAGATTTTCGAAATTCAAAAGAGCCACCCAAATATTTAATCGTTCTTGTTCTTCTTTCACATCAATTGTTTTCAATGCCCTATGAGCGACTCCACGCACTTTTTCGAATTCAGTAGCCTGATAAAATTTACAAAATAATCGAGGTGTCAAAAATATTCTCCTAAAACCAATAATTACAATTCGAGTACCTGTAAATGAAATGACATATATTTAATCCAAATTTCTGAATCATTCGGTGATCCCAGAAGCAATCGATCAAACTGATCAGGATTTTGTGGATTATCTAAACTGAGTAGTTCTTCTTCAGCTTGTCTAAGTTTTAACTCATTTTGTCGTTCCAATTCTTTCTTGTCTTTTTTTGAAATCTTCTTTACAACTTCTACTTTATCATCATCCTAGCATTAGATTAACAACAGTATTATATATTCATAAAGTAAAGCGGTAATAGGCAATAGGATTAAACATTTTGATACTGCTTACCGAACTAGAATCATATTCAGGTTGGAAATATCTCTTACCCAGCAACGACGGTTTAGAATACCAACTGAATGAATAATCTTTCAATTCCAGTCTGGGAAGTGACTTTTGTTTCGATTTTGAATTCATCTTCGATGAAAATTAGTTTGCAATCTGAAATAAAATAATGAGAATAACTGATTACGGAAAAAAGGCGTAAATGGCAACATTAACCAGTCATTCAATTACAGCAGATTTGAAGGGTTCACAAGAAAGTTTATTCAGAATAAGATGAGATGAACAGCGTATAAGGGTTGATGAAAACTTAATTGAGATGACTGATACTAAGATTTCTTTTTATCCAAAGTGAAATTTGAAATTTCTCTGACGTCCTCGTTCGCGAAGCACAGTCGAAAACTCGAATCTGATTTTTCAGTGTTCGAAGACAGACCTGGAAGACCTATCTCTATCTATTGAATTACAAATTCGTAACTTTCGCAAGCAGACTGAAGGAAGTGTAATACACACGCATCTACCTATAGACTGAAGACTACACATGTACATGCACATGCCAAATGGATATTCATACTCATACACAAGAAACTTACCAACGTAGACTTTTACACAGATTCATTCGTTTTTCGTTTCCCAGACAAAACAAAAACGCTACTTGTTACTTTGCATTAAATTTCGTACTCTGACTTGACTCGAGTTTAAAATAGAGATGTGTTGGTTGACCAAGAACTAATTCATTTGAACTAATCTTTTGAAAGACCTAAATGAACGAGACCGAAAAATGAGGATGAACTAGTTCATTTTGAACTAAAAGATATTATCAAATCAAAGTTATATTTATTGTTCTACACTCCACCTACACTCGCTCACTAACCGTTAGCGCTACTATTTTCGACAACGTAAACTAACACTCTCAGGTTGTGCGAACAAACACGACTTTTTTCGTCCGTTCACCCGAGAACGCTGAAACTTGTTTCCCACTCAAACTGTAATCTCATAATGGAGGTAGATCGTTCATCTTCCTCAAACTTATAATTTGTATCTTCGATCATTGCATTAAAGTATCTCTAACTAACTTGTTCCTTTCCTTGGATTTCAACCTCACTTCATGGTAGGCAGAGCTGCGATTCCTGAATAGTTAGTACAGAGTGATACTTAATCTTTCAATTTAATTTTTTTTGCTATAGTATCCAAAAGTTTAAGGAACTATAAGCTTTTATTTTCGTTAAAAGTTGTTTTCTTTACGAAATATATTTTAATTCAAGAGTTGTTAAATCAAGTGAATTTTTTTTTCGTTTAATTTTTTGAAAAGTTCATCGAAAATTATTCGAAGCTTATTTAAATCATATTAGCGCCAAATTAATTTAACGCTATTTTGATCATCTTCCGAAAAATACTGGATCATCTTTTTGCGGTAAAGTGAAACCAAAGTTTTTTCATCGTGGGATTGCAGATTACTTCGGACCTGGATCGTCTGTTACAGCAAGGTGAAACATAATAAAGTTCAAAAATCAGAGACCGCTGTTACATCGAACGCAATCATCGTGATTTTCAAACATCATCATCATCAAAATTTTGTCGATTGAGTGCTGCTGATTCAACTGTTTCGTATGCTGCCAAGATTGAAATTTTCTGAGGACGACCTGAAATTGATCCAAGCGCTGACCCACGGGAAAACGCCGATTACTCACGAACTCAGCTGGAAGATATTCAATGGAATTCCGCAGGTTACGGGTAATGTAATTTTCGATACTTTCAAGTTATATATTTCATTTACTATTGCGGAAAACGATGAGATATATTCAGTGATTTTGTGGGATATTGAGCGAATTTAGTTATATAAAAAATTATTTTTTTTCTCTTTGAAATTTTTTTTTTCCTTCTTTCCTTTAATTTCCAAAACGCTTAATTTCAAGAACCCCCTTTAGTTCGGTAAAAATCAAGTGAAATTTCACAGGATGATTAAGCTTAAAAATAAGTTCCAATAAAGCAGGTTACGAATGATAAGGTTTTGGAAACAAATTACTAACTGCACATCAAACTGTGAAGGAACAATAAAAATCAAAGAAAAAGATTATAAAAAATTATTAAATATTTTTGAAAACGAAAAAATAACAGAAGTAAGAATAAATTTAATTGAATTTCCATTTTGGAAAATATTTTTGGGAGAAATAATCTTGGAAACTTTCTCAGTAAATGTTAGTGGAATAATTCATTATAAAAGAGGTATCGAAGTCGCAAAATTCATAGAAATTTCAAAAAATATTTTCAGTATTCAAGGTTTGGACTCATAGAATCTTTTAAAATTTTTCTTGAAAATTTTGAGAAAGAAAATCCTCTTTAAAAATACGTAAAATTACGAAAATTAAAAAATACAATATAATATTAACAAGTAAAATACTTTCATAGTTGAACAAATTTCATGTTTCAACAATTTATTGTCACAAAAGAAAAAATCCTTTGTCATATTGGGCAAGTTTAATTCTGAAATTTTCATGTCACAAAATTCCTTTGTTTAAAATACTAATGCATAAACTTGAAAACTTATTACAATAAAATATTACAGATAGTATTCAAGGACAATTTTCAATAGATCTTTTGTCATAAACAATCACAAGGATTCAAATTTAAACAAGATTTATTCAAGTTTATTTTTGAAATACATTCTCAATTGGAATTTTTTTTTCTTTTCTTTTTCTTTTTCATATTTTAAAACGCAAACATACATACGAATAATATTACAAAAAATTAACAATTTAAATAAAAATAAAATTTTTTTTTCTCTTTTAAAAAATAAAATAAATTTTTTTTGTAATTAATTTTTTTTTTGAAAATACATTTTTATTATTTTTTTTCAAAATTGAGTTATCGGAACTAAGTACATTACCAAGTACTCCAGAAAGCATGAATATGGCAAGCGAAAGAACCACTACCCCATCCCCTCAAGGAGGATCAGGCTCTGGGAGTACACACCCTCAAGTACATTATGTCATGCCAGCTGATGAAACTATACGTCCGATACAAGGTCCAAGTGGGAAAATATTTTATGACCAATATTACTTGGACTGGAAACGGATGATAATAGCTTTAATAAGGGGTTCAGGATATTGGGATGTTTTTGGCCCACACCCTGAACTAAAAATTTATATCGAAAATATGGATAATTTACAATACAGACCATCTTCGAATTCTGCTAAAGCATATTTTAAAAAACAAGAATGTGCAAAAGCGTTAATTATGGAACGAATGACATATAATGTATCGAAACAAATTAGGAAATGTAAAACAGTAGATCAAAGTTTTGAAAAATTAGATATAACTTACAGTTCTAAAACAAAAATAGTCGCAAATATGGCAAAATCAAAATGGACTGCTTTTAGATTTACACCAGGTGGAAATATAAGAGGTTTCTTAAATAAATGGGACATACTAGTACAAGAAGTTCGTGATGCAGGGAAGGAAGTATCTGAAGAAGAGGAATTGGAAAACCTTCAATTAGCATTCGGATACGAACAGACCATAGCAAAAATGCAATTTGATAACCTCCCTGAAAATAGAAAAAATCTAGAAGTATTTAAACAAATATTAAAAGAAGACGGTGATCAAAAAATGAGAGATAAACAAATGAAATTACAATATCAATCGTCTAACAAAAAATTTGATAATAATGGGAATAAATTTAAAAATAATAATACGAATTATAATAATAATAAAGACAATAGGTGGAATAGAAATAATAATTATAGACGAAGTAATAATACAAACGGTAATAGTAATGGAAATAACAATAATAATAATTATAGAAACAATAACTTAAGAAATGAAAATAATAATCATAATAATCAAAATAATTATAATAAAAATCAAAATAATAATAGAAATAATGATCTATCACCTAGAAAAAATAATAAAGAAGAAAGATGTTTTATATGTAACCAAACTGGACATTATAAAAATAAATGCCCTGATTATAAGTCAGAAAATAAGGAACAGAATAAGGAAAAACAAAAAAATAAAGATAAAAAAGAGGAGGAGAGACCAATTAAATTGTCATACATGGTAAAAAAATACAATAATAATGAAGATTGGCTCTTAAAAAAATTAATTAAAGATAATACAAAAAATGAAAATTATATACACTTTAAAAAAAAAATGTTACTTGATGGGGGGGCAGAAGTCCATCTCACATCAAATATGGAAAAATTAATTAATGTAACAAATTTAAAATTCCAGTAAAATTACAGTGTGCACTTAAAGATACGTATTTATATGCCACACCTATGGGAAATATGAGAATATTAGTAGAAAATGAAAATAAAATCCAAACAGCAATTGAATTATTGGAAGTACATTATGTGCCGGATCTGTCATTAGATATTATGTCTGGATTAAAGTGACAGAATCTGGAATTCTACATATGGACGAGGGAAAAGAAAAAATACAAATGTACTTCATAGAAACAGGAGACATTTTATTTACATCTTATAAAATCGATGGTGTTTTTCAAGTAAATTATGATTACATAAATATACCAAAAAAATGTATGCCCGTCACTCAAAATCAAGATGACGATGAATGTGATTCCTTTTCTGTCAAATTAGAAATAGAAGAAGAGGAAGAAGAACCTAATAATAATAATAATAATAATTTAGAAGAAAATAATGAAAATAATAATATTACAACTGAAAATAATAATAATGAGGATAATAGTAATAATAATAAAAAAATAATAATAATAATAATATTTCAGATAATTCGTTAGAAATAATCCAAAATAATACAAATAATCATAAAAATATGATTTGGCATAGACGTTTAGGTCACTTAAATGGAAAATATATGAGATACTTACATAAAGTCACAATAGGAATTCCAAAAACAATTATTTTTAAAGATGATGATTTCATAAATTGTGAAATTTGCAAAATAGCAAATAGTCAACGTCTAGGTCATAATAATGTTAGAAATAAACCTCAAAGGAGACTGGAAATTATATCTTCCGATATTATGGGACAATTCACACCCACGATAGCTAACCAAAAATACATATTAACATTCATTGATAATTATAGCAAATTCACCTTCGTAATACCAATATCGAATAAAAGTCAAGTATTTACTGAATTTAAAATATTTTTCTCTCACTGAAAAACAAATTCCCTGAAACACCAATAAGTCAAATAAGGTGCGACAATAAAAAGGAATATACAAATATAAAATTAGTAAAATTTTGTGAAGAAAATGGAGTACAAATAGAAAATGTAGTTCCTTACTCACCAGAACTAAATGGAATTGCTGAACGACAAAATCAAACTTTAATGAAAAGAGTAAGAAGTTTACTAATTGATGGTTATCTGGATATTAAATATTGGGCACATGCAATAGCTACAGCCGCATATTTGATAAACAGATCACCAACAAGAGTAAATTCAGCGTACAAAACTCCATATGAAATTTTTTTGGTAAAAAACCCAATTTAGATAATTTAAAAATTTTTGGATTATTAATTTATAGGCATATTCCATTAGAAGTTTGACAACAAAATGCAACTAAATCAAAAAATAGAAATGAACATATAATTGACCCGAAATTTGCACCAAGGGGAGAAAAAGGTATACTCATGGGATATACCACTACAGGATATTGCATTAGAGACCCTTTTTCAAATAAATTCAATATATCTTGTGATGCCAAATTTGATGAAAACAAAAATATATCAAATTTAAAAAATTGTGAACAAGAACTGGTACTTAAACCAGCAAATTTTGTAAAAAACCTAGTCAATATAAATAGTTTTAATATTACAAAAACTATAGATTATAGGTGGATCGAAGATTGTGTACCAACATGCTATAAGGATGTTAAAAATAATCCATTTAGAAAGGAATGGATGAGAGCTATTGAAGATGAATTTATTTCATTGGGGGAAATGGACGTGTGGGAAGAAGTAGACTACGATAAATCCTTAAAAACAATAGACACAAGATGGGTATTTGTGACAAAACCGAATGATGAAGGATACCATCAACCAAAAGCAAGATTAGTTGCAAGGGGTTTCAAGGATAGAACTGAATATGAGTTGGGACAGGTATTCGCCCCTGTAATCCCAATTTGGTTAGTAAGATGGTTCCTATCGATAATCAATAAATATGACCTAGAAATGGTTCAATATGATGTAAAAACGGCGTATCTAAATTCTCCTGCAATTGTCCCCATATATTTAAAACCCCCAGAAGGTCTATTAATGGAAAGCAATAAATTATTAAGACTGAAAAAATCTATTTATGGCCTAAAAACATCGTCTAAATCATGGTACAACTTAATAAATGAATACATTTTGAAAATGAACTTTGAAAGATCCAAAACGGACAAATATTTATATTTAAAAAAATCAAATGAAAAAATTATTTTTATGATCACATACATTGACGACATATTAATAGCGTCAAATACCCCCGAATGGATTAAAAATGTAAACGATTCCTTTAAAAAAGATTTACCATGAAAATTATAGATAATCCAAGATTTTATTTAGGATTTGAGATTATTAGAGATAGAAAAGAAAATACCATAACTCTAATACAATCACGATATATTGAAGTATCCGTAAATTTTGAAACGAGATATGTATTACACTCTTCTCTGAAGAGTGGAGTTTCATTATCTGATGTTTTTTTCCCAATATCATCTTCCATTTCTGCGCGTGGCTTGTTTCTTTTGTTAACTTGCTATCGGAAATGGAAGTTGATATAGTGATTTCTCCTTTTCCTTGCGAACTTTTGGCTAGCTCTTAGTTTCAAGATAAGAAGAAATCACT